>SNQJ01S0033403.1:39849-53624 GCA_010110895.2 Picea sitchensis | reverse complement strand
GTATCATGCATCGTTGAAGATGAGCCCATTTGAAGCACTTTATGGAAGAAAGTGCAATACTCCAGTGAGTTGGGATAATCCAGATGATAGAGCAGTAGTTGGGCCAGAGTTGCTCAAGGAGATGGAGGACCAAATGATGAAAATTAAGCAGAATTTGAAAGTTGCCAAGGACAGGCAGAAAAGTTATGCTGATAAGAACAGAACCCACAGAGAGTTCAAAGTGGCGCCAAGTTGGCAGCCAGATTTTATGGGCCATTTAAAATCCTGGAAAGGATTGGGCCAGTTGCATATATGGTTGCATTACCTGCATCTATGACTATACATAATGAGTTTCATGTTTCATTTCTTAAGAAATATATACCATATGCTAATCATGTTATCGATTGGAATGTGATTCAGGTGGAACAAGAAGGTGTCCTGCAAGTGCATCATGTGCACATATTGGACAGGAAAAACAAATAGCTCCAGAATTGAGCTATAGGGCTTGTAAACATCCAGTGGAATTGGTACGGTCCTGAGGACGCGACATGGGAGAATGAAGATGTTATGCGGGCAGAGTACCCACATATTTTTGAAAATTTTGAAAAGCTTGCAGATGCAGTGTGAATTTGCACTGAGGACAGTGTAAAAATAAGGGGAGGGGATTGTAATGTCCCCAAGGTCGAGCCCTGTTGTAAATCATGTCTATGAAGTATAAATATTGCATTATGAATTGTAATTATGTTTTATAGGCTGGTGAGCCATGTTTTTATAAGTTGGTGGGCTTATGTGTTATTAGGCTGGAGAGCCTAAGTGTTAAGGCCAGGAGCCTGCTTTTGTATATGTAAACATGCAGAACATTAATAAATAAAAATATAAACACCGCTGCATGCAGACTGACCATGATGAATGAGTGATGGGGGACTAAGCTTCCACATAATGGGTAAGGGATTGGGAGCTGGAAGGTGGGAAAGAGAGGCCAAGCGTTGAGCCTAGGGGCTTAAGTCCTTGGGAATAATATTTTAATATTATTCCAAAATCCATGTGAAATATTTGTTTTGTCCTAAATTCCTGGAGAGGAATGCATACTGATGGAGTGCATGCAACATCATGGGTGACATGTGTCGACCCAAGCGCATGCAGTTAAAACCAGAGAAGTGAGCCGTTTTGAGGGTTCCTCCTCCATTCGATCGTCGATTTTCTGAACCGTGAAACCCGTGGCCCCGGTATTCGACCTCTGCATACCCTCACACATCTTGGAAACCAGAAAACCGTAATGTTTTCCTGAGAAGCCGAGGTATCAATCGTCTGAACCGTTTGAGTCTGCGTTCGACCTCTGCGTTAATTCCTTGTCACGCACCCTAAAACCAGTGACAAACCCGTGGATTGAGTCGTGTCACCTATGTACACTGTGAGCCCAGCCTATTCTCTCTTGCATAGTCGAGTCTGTACCCGAACTGTATTTGGGTTGCTACCTTCTGTTTTTCCTGAGTGGAATTGACCAGTTGTTGTTGCTGTTATCCTCACCTTGCGGAAATTGGGTTGAAACTGGTTGAAGAAGTGGGTTTTCAGGCCCGTGGTTGAAGAGGCAGGTTGTAAGTCCTGTGAGCAACTCCCTCCAAGTGAGAGAGTCTGCTGGGAAGTGGTTTTCTCCCAGAGAGAGTCCAACACCAGCTTTAGAGCTCTGAGAATTCATGATCTGGCCTATTGTCGAAGCCTAGAGAGGGAGGTGAAGCATCGATGGACTGTTCTTGTGAAGGTGTATACTCTAGGGTGGTACATGCATGTGGGGAATGAGAGTCTGTTAGTAGTGGGCATAAGAAGGCATCCTGGGAAGAAACCTTCCAGTTATCCTGTTCAGTTTTTCCTATAACCTCAGCCTAGACTAGGATTCCTTGCCTTGGGTGGAGCTTAGTCCCAGCTCAGGGGTGACCCACTGTTGAGAGTGATGAGCAGTGTGGTCTAAGGCTAGGAGGTTCATGGAAGGCCTGCACGTAGTTGGTGGAATTACCACAGTTTCAAAGATAAGTATCAGCTTATGCTTAATATTATGTTTTGCATGCCTGTGATGCTTATATGTATCATGTACTCTATTGTGCATATGAATTATTGTTAATGCCAGGGATTATTTATGTTAGCAGTAATCTTGTGCTTACTCTGAGTTAATTGTGTTTAATTTGATTTAAATGCATGTTATTAATTAAGTATGAGAATGATGTTGTTCCACACAGTAGCGTTTGCTCGGCCAGTGGGGTTGACGACCAGAGGAGTGTTACATTATTATACTTTCTTCTTCAGAAGATGATAGTGAGGATGAAAATCCACCTCCTCCTACTTACCTTCCTCTAAATGAGTCCATTGAACATGATCCTACACCAACACTAGCACTTCCAAAATGGGTCCATTCAACACGAATAAAAAATGGTGATATTGTTGGTGATCCTTCAGATTAGTGTCAAACATGTTCATAGTTCCAGTGAACCTCCTCTCTTTTGTCTCAAGTTTCAAAGACTCATGATCCAGATACATTTGTAGAAGATTTTGGCCATCCAAATTGGGACACAATAGTTAATTAGTAATATCATTCCTTAATGGAAAATGATACTTAGAATCTTATACTTCTTTCGAAAGGAAGAAAACTTTTAGATGTAAATGGGTGTATAGAACTAAGTATGCATATGTTGGAAGTGTTGAAATACATAAGGTTGAACTAGTTGTGAAAGGATTCTCTCGAGTTGAAGGAATTGACTACAATAAAACATTTTCCCCTGTAGACAAAATGAATTCTATACACCTTGTCCTAGCTCTTCATGTATCGCATATATGGGAGGTCCATCAAATGGATGTTAATGTTTCCTTCTTGCATGGGGACCTACAAGAATAAATATACATGGAACAAACTCCTAGCTATGTTTTGAATGAATCCAACCTTATTTTCCACCTTAATAAATCTCTTGATGGTATTCATAAATCTCGTTGAGCTCGGTATGCTAAAATGGAAATCTTTCTTCTTGACACCATATTTTCTAGATGTCATTATAACCCTAATGTATATACCAATAAAGTAGGAACCCATTCCATAATACTTTTTCTTTACTTTGATGACCTTATCCTCATTGGTTGTGATCCTAAACTTTTAACCCGTGTGAAATCCAACCTTAAAAATAAATTTGAAATGATAGACTTAAATACTATTTGCATTATTTCCTTAGCCTCCAAGTATTGCAAACTAAGGAAGGAATTTTCCTTTCCTAGTCTAAGTATGCATGTGGACTTCTTCTTTCAAATGGGATATTCTAAACAAGTTCCTTCTCTCTTCTTGTACCGTTAATTAGTTGGTAGCCTCTTATATATCACTCATAAGCATCCTGATATTTCCTTTAGTTTTAGTCTTGTATCCTGGTATATGAAAACACCCTTGAAAGACATTGGAAAGAAGAAAAAGGATACTTCGGTATATCTAGGGTACAATTCTGTTTGGGATACAATTATCCAGATTATGTTCAGAACGAAATGAAGGAAGAGATATAACAAAGAAACGAACAGAGACATTGTAAGAAACACAGTAATATAATTTAACTCGAATTCTATTAATGAATGTAATATTGTTGATTAATTGGGTTGGTTTTCATTGATGTCAACCCTTGAAGCAAGTCCAATAGCAAATTATGGTAGCCCTAGTAGTGTGGTTAAGGAACCCAAGTTTGGTTGAGGATTAATGTAATGGGGATGAATGAATTTGCAAGTGAGACTATTCTAGATGGATAATACATGTCGTTCCATTTCCGGTGATATGTGGTACATCACGTGGTTTCTCATAGTTGAGGAGTTATGGCTTAGTGAAGTTGGAGAACCCTCATGAGTTATCTAGAATCCCCTAGAAGGTCAAAGAAATCAATTTATTCTAGAATCTCCTGGAAGAAGTTTACTAGTCAAAGTGGTTGTAACTAGGAGTTAATAATGAGTTAAGTTGTTGCAAAAAGAAAATAATAAAAAATAAATTAGTTGCAACTAGAAGTGGTGAGATTATTATTTGTGGATAAAGTGGTTGTAAGTGGAAAAAGTAGTTAGAAGTGGGTTAGCCGTAAAAGAAGGAAGTTGGGTAAAACAGTTAGAAGATAACCGCTAGAGGAAGCTACCTAGAGAATATAAATGAGAGAGCAAGGGTCTCCTATTAGCACCTATTGAGCACATTGAATATTTATTATTTTGTGAAAATTTTATTGCAGGTAATCATTGATACAACTTAAGTTATGCAAGTATGAGATAGCAAAGGAGGGTTGACGATGAAAGTGTCATAGTTTCAGAAAAACCCTAGTTTTTGAGGTGTACACGGGCTGCAGTGGAGGAGGTAGTGTACATACGCGGGCTGTAGTAGAGGAGGTAGCGTACATATGCAAGTTGTAGAAGGGAAGGGTGCATACATCTGAAAATATCATGAAAACTTGAGTGGATGTGGATGCAGTCCCTATAGTTTGAAAAAAAGTTCCCAGGAAGTTATATAGTGATCAGGTACAACAGATCTATCTACAGGGTCAAAAGGTATGGCATATTCTTATGTGTAGTTGGATATTGTTGTCTACGTGAGATATGGTTATGGGAGTTTGAGGGTTTTCCCTAGAGAGTATATTGGTTGTATGGCACTTACTGTATGAGCTAGATCTACATAAATACAATGTTGTTATGTATGGTATTTATTATTGGTACATCTTGTTGGGTTGAGTGTTGAGGCATATCATGCATTTATTAGTACATGGTTGAGGGTTTTGGGTTGTGATGTATTGTTGAATTTGTTGGTTTAGTTTTACGCTGCATATCAGTGAGGGTTTGATGTCTAGTCCATGTGAAGGTACATTACACATGATTATGATTGTATACACATGTATGGCACATGATTAGAGAGACATAGATGCACATGGTTTGAGTGATATTCTTGTGGTATTGGGTATGATATCTATGTTATCAGATATGATCTATTGAGGAGATTATTAGTATTGATTGTTGGTATATGTTGGTACTGGTTGATTGCAAGTTATTGGTTCAGGTTGACTTTAGATTATTGGCACATGTTGGTTACAGGTTGTTGGCACATACTGGTATAGGTTTACAATGGTATATTTCATAGTGACAGTGTGGCAATGGTTTCATCAGTTTTTTGATACTTATATTTTAGGGCGGTTGGATGGGGCAAGGATAGGTGGTTGTATCCACCTTCAAGTTGTAGCTGAAGAACATAGGGGGTTGTAGCCTCTTTCTGGTTGGAGCAAGAAAATTGAGGAGTTGGAGCTTCCCTCAGGTTGTAGCCTGAAAATATAGGGGTTTGGAGCCTCCTTATAGTTGCAGCAGGAAAACAAAGGAAGTTGGTGCTTCCAATGAATGTAATTCTTAAAGACATATAAGAAAAAGAATTGTGTGGTTTTCTCTCGCATTGGGTTTCCATGTAAAAGTATTGGTGTACTTTGTATGTGTATGATTGCTCATTGTTCATGGTTTATTTATTCTGCACTTGTTGAATGATATTGGTAAATTGATCATAAAGTTAACAACAAATATATATTGTGGTTAAAAGAGATTAAAAATCTATATTATTGATTCACCCCCCCTCTCGGTAATCTAACAAATACAAAAGACTGTAAAATGCAAAGCACACAAACTAGCTAGAATGGTGATATCTTATCCCCGAAGAAAGAGATGTTTCAGCTATGCCAATTCACAAGATGTTGATTAGAAAGAGGACAAAAAATCCTTTTAACATAAAGAATCATTGAGAAAACCCTAAACATCCAAAACCCTAACCCCAGAATATGAAAAACCAAAAGATTTGTGGGCCTCGATGTGGTTAGTTGATACATCAGCTTCTAGGGGGCATGACTTTTTCATACGATCTTTGTTTGGAGTGATCAATATCCCATCGAAAAGTTTTAGTTGATAAGTACACATTCTGAATGGCCCAGTATCTTCCTTTGGCTACATACTGGGAATTTTCGCGCCAAAAAAACGTCATTTAGGGCCTCAAAATAGCCCTAAAAGTTTGGGACCCAAAAAAATGTAGAAAAACTACCAATCCATGAACCATTCTGAATTAGTGGAATAGGTGGGTGGCCAACAATATCCACCTGAATCATACAATACATTTCATGGGGGACTCTTTTGTTGGTTGGTTTCATTGAATTGGATTGGGCTTGCGACCTAGATGATCGAAATTCTACTATAAGTTACGATTTTATTCTTCATGTTGGACCTGTCACTTGGGATTGTAAGAAACAATAAGATATTGTTCTCTCTTTAGTAGAGGTAGAGTACTGAGAAAGGGTTAATGCAATTCAGTAAGCCTTGTGGCTTTGGAAAATCCTTTCAAAGTTTGGCTTCTAGTAGCAACATCTGACCACCCTCTGGTGCGACAATAAGAGTCCCATCAAAATTTCCAAACATCCCATTCAACATCAACATAAAAAATAGATTGAGCTACAAATTCACTTCATAATAAAGCTCATTCATGATCGAGTTCTTGATGTCCTCTTTTTCCCTACAGAAGATCAAGTTGCAGACATTTCCATAAAGGCTCTTACAAAAGAATTTTTTCCAAACTTTGACCTATTTTAGGAGTTCATGAAATTGTAATTAAGGGGGGATATGCTCTAATGCCTCCATCCTTCTCCTATTCTGTCAATTTTGTAAATCCTTCAATCCTATCCCAAGTTGTTCTTAAGGGGGGATGTTAGGATATTTAAACACTTAGGAGTTACTCAAGTTCAACTTGGTCTAACGTGTCTTTAGGTAAAAGTGTGTTTCTTAGTGTGCTTATTTGGTATGCATTTGTAGTTATGTAATCTGATGGTCACAATATGTTCTAGGCATGGAGTGATATGACAACTCATATTATGCTTGATCTTAATTGATATATTGATTCATGGCTTCAATTGGTCCAGGATCTATATTTAAAGAGCATGGAGGTTCATTTGTTGATAATCGATTGTGAGAATCTTTCTTTTAAAATATTTTTGAAATAAAGTTGGATTGTTTCCCTCTTCGAGGGTTTTAACCACGTAAAAACATCAACATTATCATATTTGATTTGGTTGTGTGAATGATTACTGAAGGTGTTCATTTTATATGGAATTACCCTGTTTTTATTAAACAAAAATATATTATCAATGTACTACATCTCTATCTAAATCCATTTTGTCTTTTTACCCATCATATAAAAAATTATATATATATATATTTCAATTAACTTTTCTCATACAAATAATGAGTGGCCACAATGATCCTATAAAACATCTAGAAGCTTCCAGTTGGGAAGCTTATTTGATAACTATGAATATCCTAGCCATATGATTTGCACCAAGAGAAGAGATTCACATGAAGCATAAGGGCATTTTTTCTCTAAAGTGGGGCATTCCAATAATGTCCTATTACATGGAAACATTCTCGTAATTATGTTACTTGCTAAATAATTTGTTTATAGGAACTCTTTAGAACCTTTAACTTTAGTTGATGCATTTGCACGTTTTTAAGATTAAAGGTACATCCATTTACACGATAAAGAGCTATTTTTTAATATCCTAAATGTATACATTGAATGAGCTCCCATTCCTATTTTCCATTTTAGATAACACTATTATATATATATTTTTTTATTATTGCACCTAAATTAGTATGTTTTTTAATGTCATCATGAAATTTTTTAATGTCATCATGAATATTTATTTATATTTTCACAAGGGTCATATTTGTAGAATTAGATGAAGACTTTTTTGAAATTATATTTTCACAAGGGTCATATTTGTAGAATTAGATGAAGACTTTTTTGAAATTTTTATGCTTTAAATTATTTAGTTGAGTTCATCTTTACTAGAAAATTACTTTTGTGGAAATAATTGTAAACAAGTTCCATTGTAGTGGTAATGTTTTTCTTGGAAATTTTTTGGTGCATAGATTTGAATTCGTGCATAAGTTTGAATTACAACATTGCATGCCAACATTTTGAAGGTGCTTATATCAATACAAAAATTGCATTAGCCTATGTTCCTAGAATTCATGTTGCAAGTAAAGTGGTGGGGCATCTCTGATCAAAACTACTTAAAATATATGCATAATAGCAATAAAAATTACAATAAAACCAACAAATAATGACACCCTCTTGTTATCATATAAAGAAACAAAATTCTCTCGGATAAAATAAATTTTCAATAAAATTGAAAAGAGATGTGTTAAATAAAAAAATATGCCTATATAAGTCCAGGCTTAACACTAACTTCTAAAATTATAATGTTGTATGTTAAATTATTTATAAAAATTATAATAATTATGTAAAAGAAATATAAAATTAATAAATTTTAAGTACCAACAACTTAAAAATTCATGAACACACAGGTTTTTCTTACATATTACTATACAACTTTTGTGCTTATATCTAAATATAAGTTCAAGTAATCATCCACATATCATATTATTAATAATTTTTTAATATAAGCTCAATAGATTTGATAATATAACTTTATTCCTAACCATATGAATAACAATCATACAATCATTTCCTCTCATTCTAAAATAGGATGGTATTTCACTATGTTGCTATTATTTTAATTTTATACAATATTCAACTTTAGGTGTAATCTGTTTTATTAATATTCATTGTGACTTTGTCTATTTTATGTAGATTTTGTAATTAGTATTTTTTTCTACTTTATTTGGATTTTGTAATATATATATTTCTCACATAATCCACAACATAATCACAAATTTGTTGGATATTTTTTAAAATCAATTTTTGATGAACTAAAAGAAACAAGAAAATCTATTGATTACCAAATCTTTAATGTATTTCATTACCTTTTAAAACTTTTAATGCTTTAAAAGGGCCAAAAGTCATCCCATGTGAAAAATTTAAGTAATCCACTTCATTATACACATATATGTCATTGGAGTGGTTAAGCTCTGAATTTGCATTCATTATGCTTCCATTCAACTCCACCGACCTCATGGTAGCATTCACTATACTTGCATCTAACTCCACCCACCTCATGGTACCCCAGATTGAATCAATGGTCTCAGTAGAAGAGGGAGAAGAAAATGATGAAACTTTTTTCATAGATAGTGTACCAGAAAGTATAGATATGAGTCTCGATACAATATATACATAGGAAGAAACTCTTAAAATATATTAGGAGATAACAAAACTATCTAACTTCAGAAGCGTAAGTGATATCTGCAAAAGCACTGTTTGCTGTATATTCAATGCATGCCGTGATCCTGACCCTGATACACTGGACATAGCCTTCTATCATGCTCAGCAATCCAATCACAATTGGCCGACATTCCGCGAATAAATCAACGAATAGTTACTCATCATTGTATCAATGTCAACCGTGACAGAATTTTCACGATTCACCGTCCGAGTGCCGACACACGTCTTATATTCCATTGTCCGACGTGATGTGTGATCCAACCGGTCTTCGCATTGTCAGTGGGTAGGTTGACACAGTACATAAAAAGCGTTGTGTAAAAGCAATTTAACTTTTCCATTTAAGATTTTATTTAACATGGACATTATATAAAATTGGTATAAAAAGATTTGATTTAACATGGATATTGAAATAAAAATCATTATATAAAATTATATAAAAAGATTTTATTTAATATAGATATTGAAATAATTTTTATTTATGATTGGTATTGAAATATTTTTGTGTTATTAATATTTTGTTTTAAATGTTATGTATCAACTCTGTACAAAGGAATTGCACATTCTCATATTGACTTGTAGAGAACATCTCTCCACATAATAACATATATTGTTTACCCAAATCAAGATTTGCAATTTCTTCCTTTCATCATTATGAAGAACAAGTGGAAGCAGATGTATATGGTTTAAATACAAAAAAGAAGTTAAAATATACTTGAGTCAAAGTGGTGGTGTTAATGGATATTATGGGGAAAGATTTCTAGTTCCCTACTTAGGCAATGATCACCAATGTTTTGTGAAGGAGTAGTGTCTTGTCATGGTTGAGGAGCTTACAAGGACTCTGAAAAAATAAGACTCTAGTTGATCACTTCTCCCATAGTGCTACTTCCAATAGATGCTCAAATCACATCATTTAGGTATGTTGGCTACCCTTCTACCTTGTTGCAAAAAAATCACCTTTGGCTTAAGGGATGGAAATGATTTTGCCAAAAATATTGTTGTGCAAAGGATAAAAGACATTAAATTTAAGATAAGGTAGAGAATCTAAACACTAATGAAGAATGATGAAGATTTTCTCACTAAAATCCTTATTTAAAAATCTAACTACATTGAAAATTAAAATACCATATTCAACAAAATTACACTTCCTTTTAAATAATAAAGAAAATTGTTAACATAATTATAATGAAAAACAAAAAAAATGATGCAAATCCAAACAACCAAAAAAAACTCACAAAAAAAACTCTAAAAACTAGAAAACAACTCACTAAGGGACATTAATTTAATTCACTAATCTTAAGAGAGACATGGTTAAGATCAAACAAGTAAACATCATGAAGGAGATGACTATGAAAGGATTATCCTCAAATGATGAGGAAAGAAGCTTCCACAAACTGTTTTGTTCGATTAATTTTGAATGATCTTAGAGCTTACATTTTGTAACCTCCTATTTTCCATACTTTCATATATCACATACTATATTACTTGTCTTAGAACAAACTAATTTATTATCTGGGAATGTCTTTTATTTTAATTTAAAGGAGAAATGTCGTTAGAGTTTTAGAGAGGAGTATGCTCATCACATTGTGTAGTTATCTTGGTTTATACTCTTGTTATATGATATTAATCGAAACATAGTATATAATTTATTTGAGCCTAGAAAAGATTTTCCTATGCAATATAATTTATTTAAGCCCAAAATGTTCGAACCTATGTGTCATATCGAAGTTGTCTCCAATTGCGAGACATGATGTTTATGGGGTGGTGTTTTATATTCGGTCCTATGTATAAGGTAAACTTTACATAACTTGAAGGTCATGTTAAACAATTTTTATCCTTATCCAAAAAAATATATAAACGATCTCTTTTAACTTTGGTATTATTTTAATGTTTATCGAGTGGTGTTTTATATTTGGTCTAATGTATAAAGTAAACTTTACATAACTGGAAAGTAATGTTAAATAATTTTTATCATCATCCAAAAAGTATAGATGATCTGTATTTATTAATAGAGAGAGTTTCATTGGAGAGATAAAAACAAATTTAGTGATAAATCTCAAAATGTTTAAAATATTAATGTTAAAGATGGATTTATGTAGTTTATTTTATTAATACATTCTTTTTTATTTTTAATTTTAAATTCATAAATCTCAAATTTCTTTCATTTTAAATCTATTAGCATTATAATATTTGATACATCTTATCTTAATCTACAACTCATTTCTTTTCGTGTAAAAATATACTAAATGATTATAGCACAATGCAAAGACATAACATTTTCCTTCAAAACTTTCTTAATATTAACAAGGTCTTAAACAAAAGTATCATCTTGTCATATGCATATAACTTTCTTAATATTAACAAGGTCTTAAACATAAGTATCATCTTGTCATATGCAATATAGTTCTTTCTATGATTGCTACTCTAGATGACGATTTTGGGTCCCACCAAAGAATTCATATAATAACATTTTTTCTTACTTTAATATTGATATTATTGATGGTTTTGATGTCATATTTTTATAGCTTTATTAAAAAGATTAAACATTTTGTTTCAACATTTTTCAATTTTTCAATTTAATAATTTATTATTATTTTTAATGTAAAAATGGATTTACCAAATTTTACTATATTAACATATAACATTTACCATTCTATTAATTCAACCAAGAAAAAATAAAAATGCAGGTTTAGAAATGGAGGTGATTTTCAAGGTGTTATCCTTAAAAGTATCTTGATTTCATTAATCCCATTAAAAATAAAATTAAAAATAAAAGTAATGTGACTTTGTCTTAGGTTGCCTACATCTAAAGTAGTGGTGGCCCTTGGGTGCAAGTCCCCATCAACCCCGTCCACACTCACTTCAACATTTTTCAATTTTTCAATTTAATAATTTATTATTATTTTTAATGAAAAAATGGATTTACCAAGTTTTACTATATTAACATATAACATTTACCATTCTATTAATTCAACCAAGAAAAAATAAAAAAAAACATGTTTAGGAATGGATGTGATTTTCAAGATGTTATCCTTAAAAGTATCTTGATTTCATTAATCCCATTGTGACTTTGTCTTAGGTTGCCTACACCGAAAGTAGTGGTGGCCCTTGGGTGCAAGTCCCCATCAACCCCTCCACACTCACTCCCGTAGAAACAAATAAATGCCCCTC
Organism: Picea sitchensis; assembly: GCA_010110895.2. Classification (NCBI taxonomy): domain Eukaryota; kingdom Viridiplantae; phylum Streptophyta; class Pinopsida; order Pinales; family Pinaceae; genus Picea; species Picea sitchensis. Next base: position 41,287 of record SNQJ01S0033403.1, on the reverse strand, counting down.
CCAATGCAAATAAAGTGTTACTCCCACTGAAACCCAATACCATTCAAACCCATGGATCCCAATACCACTCTTTCCCTAAATTGGAATAACTCGCACCACGATATATGTATTTCTTGCTATAATAACGTATATAATTGGAAAATAAATATACTTTATTTTTTTCAAATGTTTAAATTTAAAAAACTTGGATTTATTCATAAAATAAAATTTAAAATAAAGTGGTTATTGAATAAATAAAAAGGTTCTATGGCATTAGCAACAAGTCATTATATTGTGAAAACTTATCAGGTTCAGACATAATAAGGATTGATAGATTGAGAGTTTTTTCTTGATTTTATGAGAGGTGGTGCATGGTTGTTCTAGTTGGTGGAGTGATTTGTTTGGTTAATTTTGATAACGAACAAGACTTCAACCTACTAGCTAACTACATGGAGGTTTTCTTTCGCGACCAACTTCTTAGAGGGATTATGGTCGTTTAGGCCATGGAAGTGGGGAGCCTGCGACTTAATTTATGCAAGGATCAAGAGTAGCTTTTAACATTAATGTGTCAATACATAAACTAATAGGAAAGCAAGTTTCAAAGAATATCAAAGTAGATTAAAATCATTATAAGCCTAGGGTCAAAGAATCTAGCAAGAATGAGCTTTGTCTAAAGTTCCTTCACATACATCATTATATATATAATAGAAAATATTTAATAATTATGAATTTTTTAAAATAAGAAATTGAGGAAATGTATTTTAAAAATGTTAAAATTTTCATCCATAATGAATTTTTTTATTAGAATATTCAAAATTTTAATGGTTCCATTTTGTAAATTGTAGGTCTTTTGAGACACCCACCGAGTGAGCGTGTTCTTTGGGCAGATTTACTGACAGAACGGACGAAGAGCACAAGGGGGAAACAAACGGTTGGGAAATAACTTGTATTATGGGTGTGGGCAGGAGCACCTTGGGGCACGATGGTGATGTGCAAGCCCAAAGGGGCACACACTCCTCTTCATGTTAGAAAAACAGAATCGAGGAACAATAAAATAAAACAAATGCAGAAATAAAACATAGAAGATACACGATACAATAAAGACACATATATACGTGGTTCACCCAGTGTGGGCTATGTCCACAAGAGAAATTGCCAAATCTTTCCTTTTTATTATCCAACAAATGAAGGGATACAACCTACAACACACTCGCTGTAACTTCCTCTTCTTTCTCTCAGAGTCTCCTCTCTCAGAATACAATATTCGCAATGATACACAACCACAATACAATTACCTCATAAAAGAGGGTTTTCTTCTAGGGGAAAAAACCATAGCATAACTTCTATTGTTAGATCTGTGACCTTATAATGAACGATCCAACTTTACTATGAAATTACAATATATATTTACAAGTCAATTTTTCCTTCGGGGGCTTCACCCTCGAACCCCCATCGGGGA
>SNQJ01S0033403.1:13452-39821 GCA_010110895.2 Picea sitchensis | reverse complement strand
GATTTCCCCCTGCAACCCCCTGCGTGGAGGGGTGTACAGTCTTCATGGGGTATAAACAGGGTTGAAACAAAGACTTGTGAAACAGGAAGATAATCAGGCTCCATAACCAACAATCTCCCACTTTGAGACTGATCACAACAACTCAACTGTTGTTGTACCTGCTGGACTATACTCCACCTTGAACCTGGGAAATTTCTCATCTTCACCTTCATGATTGAAGACCCACTGAAACTAAGAAAGAACTCAGTTTATCCCTGGTTACTCCGTTTGTTAACATGTCTGCAGGATTCTGGCTAGTTTGTATCTTTTCCAACTTCAAATGTACATCTTCCAAGATGGATCGTATGAAATGATACCTAAGTTGTATATGCTTAGTATTCGAATGGAAGGTTGATTTCTTTGCAAGATGAATGACACTCTCACAGTCACAGTACAACCTGCTATTATCATGCTTCTTTCCAAATTCCTCCATAAACCTCTGTAACCAAATCATTTCTTTATTAGCCTTTGTCGCAACAACATATTATGCTTCTGTTGTTGAAAGTGCAACAACCTTTTGCAGTTTCGAAATCCAACTTATTGTTGTTCCCTATAATAAAAACATACCATGTGGTGCTCCTCTTGCTATCTTTATCACCTGCCATATCTGAATCAACATATCCTTGTAGAACAATGTTTGAACCTCCAAAACATAATGCATGAGTAACAATACCTTTCAAATACCTGAGAATCCACTTTACTGCCTCCCAATGTTCTTTACCTAGATTTTTCATATACCTACTCACAACTCCCACTGCATGTGCAAGATCTGGTCTTGTGCAAACCATCACATACATCAAGCTTCCAACTACTGATCAATAAGGGACCCTGGACATGTATTATATCTCCTCCTATGTCTTGGGACACATTTCCTTAGTTAATTTGAAATGACTGGCCAAAGGTGTACTAACTGGTTTTGCATTCTGCATTCTAAACCTATCCAACACCTTCTCTATGTACTCACCTTGAGACAATGTCAATTTGTGAATTTTCTTGTCTCTTGTTATTCTCATACCAAGGATTTTCTTTGGAGCACCCAAATCCTTCATCGCAAATGAATTATCTAATTTTTTCTCGAGCACATTTATATCCTGCATATTAGACCCTGCAACAAGCATGTCATCTACATACAATAGCAAGATAATATATCCATTTTCTATCCATTTAAAATAAACACAATGATCAAAATGACATCTACTATATCCTTGTTCTGTCATAAACCCGTCAAACTTCAAATACCACCTCCTCGGAGCTTCCTTTAGGCCATACAAACTCTTCTTCAACCTGCATACAAATTCTCCTTCCCTTTGACCTCATACCCATGTGGTTGATGCATACAAATCTCTCCCTCCAAGTCCCCATGGAGAAAAAATGTTTTTACATCTAATTGTTCAATATGCAAATCTTCTACTTCCACAAGACTTAAAATAGTCCTAATTGAAGTTATTTTAACAACATGAAAAAATATTTCATCAAAATATATACCTTTGTTTTGTGCAAACCCCTTTACAACAAGTCTAGACTTATAATGCTTTTTTCCTCCATCTTCTTCTTTCAACTTGTAAACCCATTTATTTTGCAATGCTCTTTTTCCTACAGGCAACTGAACCAAATCCCAAGTCTGGTTATTTACCATGGAATCCATTTCCTCTTTCATGCCTTGCTCCCACTTCTTTTTAGTGTCTACCTGCATTGCCTCTTCATAACATTCTAGTTCACTAGAATCAGTCAACAATAAATAATACAATGAAGGAGTGTATCATTCAGGGGGTCTACATAACCTGGTAGATATTCTAACAACACTTGCAGGAGTTTGACGTACATGTTGCTCCTGTTGTTGTACATTTTGATTTTTTGGTACCTTTGGAATTTCTTTTTCAATGATCTCATCAAACACTGTGTATTCTGGTTTTTCTTTTTCCTGTTTCTTTCCCTGCAACTGATCTTTATATATGACCTTCTCATTGAATATGGTATCTCTACTCCTAATGATTTTATGATTTTCATAATCCCATAAGTGATAACCAAAATCATTAACACCATATCCAATAAATTTACACTTCTTGTATTTTGCCTCAAGCTTTGTTCTATTTTCTTTGTCAATATGGACAAATGCTTGAAAACCGAAAGTCTTCAAAAAAGAATAGTTTACCTTTTTACCTGTCCATGCCTCCTATGGAATTCCACCATCCAAAGAGATTGAAGGTCCTCTGTTTATTAAGTAAACAACAATATGTACAACATCTACCCAGAACTGTAAGGGCAAACTAGCATGTAATCTCATACTCCTTGCACGCTCCATGATTGTCCTGTTCATCCTTTCCGACACACCATTTTCTTGTGGTGTTCCTGGAACTGTCTTCTCTCTACGAATCCCATGATATGAATTATAATCATCAAACTCCTTGATGCAATATTCACCTCCATTGTCTGATCCGAGACACTTCAACCTTTTTTCTATCTCATTCTCAACCAAAGCTTTCCATTTCTTAAAAGTATAAAAAACATCAGATTTTTGTCAAATGCAATAAACCCAAGTTTTTCTAGTTGCATCATCAATAAAAGTAACATAATAAAAAGAGACACCAAGAGATGATACATGATTTGGTCCCCATACATCTGTATGCACAATCTCTAACCTTTCACTCTATTTTTTTTTCTGACTATGAGAAATCTAACTCTTTTCTGACTCTATTCAACGTATTCTATTTTTTTTTTGTATATGTACATAGTAATTTCCTTTTTCTTAACATATGAACTTACGTTCATATTCGTTTTACTTTGTACTTTTTTTCATAGAAACAGACAGGAAAAGCAGAGGACGCAAAAAACTCCTACCCACACACATAGACCAAACCATGCAAAGGTGCACCCTTTTGCTACCTGTGTTCCATAGTAAAGAGTTTTTCGTTTAGTTTCTCTGTGTTTGTCAAACTTATTTGCAACTATGTTTTTTTTTGTTTTTTTTGTTTTGCGTGTAGAGGCAACTACCATGCACATCCGCTATCCAACAGATGCAATGTTGGTTCGACCACCCCGCAAGCCCACTTGTGAATTTCTATATCACCCAACCATAACGGCTATTCGCAGGACATGAAACATTAGAGGCATATTGTGCAACGCGCAAGTACGCGATCCAAATAATGGTGTCTAAAATCTTAGCCACCCCGCAAGTCCGCCTATCAAATTGTATATCGCGGAACTGTATGTGCTATTTGTAGAACACATAACAATAGAAGAATTTATTTTGACCCCTCCCACCCGAGAACCCACAAGTATGGAATGCGATATGGGTACATGGTGTATAAAATCTTATGTCGATACTTAATAAAGGTACATATCTAATTTTGCCTCATTTCTACACACACCAGTCTAGTAACCACAGAGTTGGTGTTGCACATGAATTATGAAATATGCACTCGGAATCGGACGGAGCCAAGTCCGCGATCCAAATAAGTGGCTAAGTATGGAATAAGGGATCTATGCATATTTGATATGTATTTCTCGTTTCTGGGATCCCACCAGCCCTGGAGTAGAATGTTGAGCCGGCCAGAACGCAAACCCGCTTGTCAAATTATTGTCATAAGCTATTTGTAAGTAACCTAGAAATAGAGCCCTGTTTTTTACCCCGCCAGCCCGAGAACCCGCGATCCAGAAACTGTCAATGGTCTATAAAATATAAGCCAACCTGAAAGTCCCCTTGTATATTTGTATATCGCAGAACTATGTGTGCTATTTGTAGAACACCAAACAATAGAGACATTTTTTTGAGCCTGCCTATCCGAGAACCCACCATCCCGAAAGTGGCAAAGTATGGAATGACATCCGTACATTGCTTCGTTGAGAAATTCCAACTCATGCAGCCTCAACATTTTAAACTCATCAATTTCATTATGCACTTTCACACTTGGCCATTCCTTCCTTGCTTGCTCTTCCTCGTGCCGGTCACCTTCGCATATATACATAATAAGAAATAGTGTTTATATATATATCTTCTTTCTAAATCTTTAATGCTAATAGGTCATCATGCAGGCACCGTCTAAGCTGTCATTGATGCGTGCAAAGCTCGAGAAGTTCTGTCATCAATGCAATTTATGTGAAGGCTTTTCTTATCCCTTCCCAGTCTTAATTTCAAACGCCATGGAATGTCATTCGCACGCCGTCGGCTTGCTTCCTTCCGGAAACCTCCAATCTCTTCCAAGTCTTAATTTGAAATACCATGGAATGTCATTCGCACGCCGCCAACTTGGTTCGTTCACGAAACCTTCACTCCTTAAATGTTCTTCGCCGTAACTGCCACCTTCACACTTCTAAGTATGTAATAATTAAGCTTTACTTCTAACAGGTCATCATACAACATGCATAGATATTGCCATTAATGAAGATATTTTGCATTCACACGCATGGAAGCAATATTTCCAGGGGATTATATTGTCCCCTCCAGTTCTTCATTTCAAGCAGCATCTGGAGCAAATCAACGTTTCAACAAAGTACTGGAACCAACTCTACAACAGTTTTGTAGAAATACAGTGAACATCTTCCTCACGACCTTCCCGTGCAAAAGAAGGGAAAAAGAATTGCAAGGGAGGCAAAGCAGCTCGAAACTTACAATGAAAACATGGATCTTGACGCTGATTTGGAAAGCATATTCTACAACCTTGATCAACCCGCAGAAGGAATTCATCCTACCTGCTCAATGGACATGGTTGATACCCTAATTTTTTACGAAGATGAATCCTTCGTATTCCAGAATGTTGTTTTCGATTCTGAATCAAAAAAATTAATCATTGAAAAAAAAGATGTAAATAATAACCAAAGAATACATCGTTCAGAACTTGACCTTGCCAATATGCAAGCGTCCAAAATCTCTCAACTTCACATGGAAACTAGAGATGCTCTTCATGGTTCCGTTGGACTCATTGAAACCGAAAATGCCAGACTAAAGAACCGCATTAAGTAATTAGAGGAAGCTTTGTTTCCTATGCCATTGCTTAATAGTTCTTTGTGAATAGCAATGCCCGCTACTACGTGCACTCCTGTAATAAATCTAAAAGGGTCCTCTAGCTTCCTCTCATCCTATAGAGGATATGTCGAGAAAAATATCGACAAAAGAATGGAACTGATTACGAAGGCCTGGGAAACATCATAGAATATGAATTCCCTGGGGAGTAGGGCACATAACTTGCTCCTACTTTTGCAGATGGATTTAAAAAATGAAGAAATTTTCTATGTGCACACGGTCATCCCTTTTTCCTTTCATGTCAACAACATGGCAGAGACCAGAAGAAGACAACATGATCTCCCTTCCAATAAACAACTCACTCAATTAGAAGCATGCTGGAAAGAGAAAGTGAAAAATCTGTATGTCATCGTCCAGTCATGTGAGCACGCAATATCAAAGAAAGAAACATTATTGACAAAGCTCACCAAAATAGACTTAGCAGGAAACACAAACGGCTTCCAGGACCCCAACTTAATCCTCAACTCGCTGGCGTCAACGAAGCAAGCTTTCAATAAACAAGTTGATAATTTGAAAGCCTTGTCTTTACAAAATTTTTACAGTATTATTGAATATCATGAACAAGAGGTGCACGACTGGCTAGTCCGGTATTCGGTACAGAATGCAGACATCGATGAAACTCTGTGCAAACTTTCAATTGATCTAAGCGAATTAGAAAATGAAGTTTTCAACATTCAAATCCGCAATGACATCAACGTCGCCCCTTTGAGAAACTATATTGAAGAGAACTTGAAGTGGGTCATTGCCCAAATCCAACAAGGAAATGCATAGTTCTTTCTTTGTCAATTCAGTTATTCCAACTTCTCTGAGTAGAAATCTATAGCCAAAAAATGATCTTACCATTTATACTTTTAAGGTATTACATTCTACCGTGTCCAACTCCTTTCCACAATCCTATTTCTTGTACATATCTTTGTTATGGTCCGTGGGAGCCCCAATCCTAGTCTATATGACAAACACATTTACATTTCTAGGGATATGTAACAAACTATTAATTTTTTCATATACTCCAAATAAAACTATTCTTTTGTCTGCTTATATATTTACGTGTTCCTAGATTTTTATTTTCAACCATGCTGAATGTGAAGACATTATGTTTAATTTATCTCAATTCTCTTTTTGTCCTATGCATCTTTTCTCCGCTTCGGCCTGGTTATTTTCAAAATAAAGTATGAAATAAATCACTGACTCAAATTAAATTTCCATATATATATGTTTCTTTAAATTTCCATAAATATCTAACAGGTTTCATTATTTTTTATATAATTGTCATGAAATTGTGTTCGCTACTTTTTTTGTACTCAAACGTCTAGAGAATGTGTCATTTGTTGGATCTTTACCACCTGTGCTTCATACTTTTTCCACAAAAGCCCTTAAAATTTAAATAGTTCGCAAATCCGCTTCTCAATTTGTATATCGCCGAACTATGAGTGGTATTTAAAAAATTGCATATTTGGTATGTGTAATTTATGCTCTCCGGGAACCTATAATTTGATACATTTCAATTTCTTATATCCACTAGCCCCTGTTTTAAAGAAAACTAATTTGGGAATGCTATTTATTTGGTCCTTTTGTTCACCACCCTTTGTAACATACGTTGGCAACAGGACATGGAACAACAGAAGCTCCATTTTCAGGTCCCCAACCCGAGAACCTGTGATCCAAAAACTGGACAAGTTTCGATTCAGGGTTCCCTCCATGCTCTAATTTGGGAATGCTAGTTTTTTTCCTGCTTTTATGTGTTCGTAAAATTTCATAGAGAGTATGTACACAGAGTTACATATTTTCTATGTATAGTTTATGGTCTCCACGGACCTATAATTTCATAAATTTCAGTTTCTTGTGTCGATGAGTGCCTGTTTTAAAGAAAACTAATTCACGAATGCTATCTATTTGGTCCTTTTGTCGACCGCCCTATATGCCTATGTAAAGAAAACTAATTCGCAAATGCTAAATTTTTTGAACACAAGCCCCTTAAAATTCAAATAGTCCACAACTCCAATTGTCAATTTGTATATCGCGGAACTGTCAGTGCTATTTGTAGGACACAGACCCACAATCCAAAAACTGGTCAACTCAAGAACCCGCTCTTTTAAAGAAACTAATTTAGGAACGTTTTTTTTTCGTGCTTATGTTAACCAACCTATGTAACAAACATCAGTACTATGTTTTTTTCCTTTCTTTGTCCACCAACATATGTAAAAAGCAAAACTGATTCGGAAATGCTAAACTTGTTTTAATTAATTATAAATGATTTTATTGATATTAAAATAAGTTATTGAGTTTATTGTTTCAATTTGCTTATTCGACACAAGCCTCTCCAAATTCAAACACTCCGCAAATCCGATTGTCAATATGTATATCGCGGAACTCTACCTACTATTTGTAGCACAAGGAACAACAAAAATCCGCATTTAAGGTCAACAACCTGATAACCCGCCTAATTCTGCAACGCAATTTTTTTCATGCTTATGTTCACCAGCCTATGTAACAGACGTCAGTACTAATTTTTTTTCTTTTTTTGTCCACCAACATATGTAAAAAAGAAAACTGATTTCGGCAATGCTAAACTTGCTTTATTTAATTATAAATTATTTTATCGATACAAAAATAAGTTATTCAGTTTATTATTTCAATTTGCTTATTCGACACGAGCGACTTCAACTTCAAGTAATCCGCAAGTCCGACTGTCAATATGTATATCGTGGAACTCTAGGTGCTATTTGTAGACCACAGAACAATAGATGCTCAATTTGCAGCCCGCTAGTCCGACAACCCGCGATCCATAAATTTCAAATAGTCCACAAAATAGCTTCTCAATTTGTATATCGCGAAACTCTCGATGCTATTTGTAGGCAACAAAACAACACAAGCACAATTTTCAGCCTGCAACCTCGGCAACCCAGAATGAAGCTTCTGTGCATGCTCTATATATCTACTTCATCAAATCACATAATTTATTTTTGTAGGCCACGGAACAACAGAAGCTCGATTTTCAGCCCGCCAGCCTGAGAACCTGCGATCCAAAAATTCAACTAGTCCGCAAAACTGCTTGTCAATTTGTATATCGCGGAAGTCTAGGTGCTATTTGTAGACCACGGAACAATAGGTCCCCAGCCGGACAACCCGTGATCCAAAAACTAGCTAAGTCAAGAACCCGCTCTTTTTAAGAAAACTAATTCGGGAACGTCATTGTTTTCATACTTATGTTCATCACCCTATGTAACAGACGTCAATACTATTGTTTTTTCTCTTTTTGTCCACCGGCATATGTAAAAAGGAACACTTATTTGGGTAACAACAGAAGCCCAATTTTCAACACGGCATCCCCAGAACCCGCGATCCAAAAATTCAAATAATCTGCAAGACCTCTTGTCAATTTGTATATCGCGGAAGTGTCTGTGCTATTTGTAGACCACAGAACAACAGAAGCCCAATTTTCAATCCAGCAGCCGACAACCCGAAAACCCATGTCAATTCTGCACCAAACACTTCTCTAGGAACCTAGGTAACAGACGTTACTACTATTTTTTTTGTGTTTTTTGTCCACGACCGCATGTAAAAGATATGTTAAGAATACTATTTTGTATAGGATGCCCTTAAAGTTCTAATAGTCCGCAAATCCGGTCGTCACTTTGTATATCGCGGAACTATTTTTTCCGCTTTTTGCCCACGTACCCATGTACTTCAACTCCCTGCCCACGTGTCTCATGACTTTAACTTCATCTTGCTCGAGGCAGCGTGAAATTACTCTGAGTGCACCCTGCTCTGCCTTCACATCCTTTCAATGAAACTTGTTGGGCCTTTACTCTGCATGTGCGACCATTTATGCAAACTCACCAACTCCCTGGCCTATTTCAATTTCTCCACCGACTCTAGATGGCTCATTCTTTCCTGGTTTTTCTTCTCAAAGCTCCGCCTCCTGCCCAGCCTTTCCCTGCTCTGCTTTTGTCCTCTCCTACTGTGTTGCTGACAAATTTTCTCTCTCCCACTGTCCCGAATATGCCCCGACTACGAGGGAAGTCGAAACACGGGTCGGCCTGCCAGCCAAACCAACCCCACCTGGTCATTCGTCCCCCGCCTACTCCCTCACTGCAATCCTCCTCCTCTTTAGCCACCTCCTCCTCATCCCTGGCACAGTCCACTTAAATTCCCACTTCTCTCTCACCCCTTGCTGCATCCCTTGCCCTGGTGAAGAGCCTGGTGTTCGACCTGCGTCGAAACATGGACGACCTCTGGTTTTGCCTAGAGGCCCTAGACAACAAAGCCTCTCAACTTCTGCAATTGCTCTCTGTGTTACAGGATGTTCATCACCTCCCACCAGAGGCAGCCCAGGCAACAACAACCCAACCAACATCAACCTCCTCCTGGCGATCCGCCTCCTCCTGGCGACACGACATTTGTCGCCTTCTGCATGGCCTCGTCGCAACACTACAACCCATACCAGTCATCTGTCTATTGTTTTCCTCTGTTATTTTGTCATCTGCATGTCGACCTTTCATGCATTTGTCCATGGTTACTATAGCTATGTTGTCTACACTTTCCACAGTTGTAACAACCACCCTTACAGACCACAATTTTGAACTCTTTTTGCGTTAGTAACAGTCTACACTTCAGTTATGAAGCGGTTCGGCTAGCTGAGCTGGTTTCCCCTCAGGGCAGCTCAGTTCATACAATGTTATAATATTCTATAAATTATTGTCTCATGTATATGACGAAATTGTTAAATGTATATCACAGAACTGTTTGGTGCAAAAAGTATATCACCGAACACCCTTGACATCAAAATCTTCATACAATGTTATAATATTGTATAAATTACTCAGTCTCATGTATATGACGGGATTGTTCGTTGCAAATTGTATATGACATAACTGTTAAATAAAATGAACCCGCGACTTCGCCTACACGCCACTTCGTAATTGCCGGGTTGCATTGGTTATGTACCAAACATTAATAATTTTTGATAAATTTCAAATAAAACTAATTCAGGAATACCACATGTACTGCAACTTGCTACCCAGACGTTTACTCTACGCTGCCATGCAACACTTGTTGAACACTTGTTGTTATTTGTTATTTTAAAGCTGTCTTATATTTATATTATTGTTATTTTAATTTTTTTTAAGTAGGATTATTATTATTTTCAAAACTAAGCTTATATTAGAGCATGTAATTTGTTTAATATTTTTTATTTTTATTTTGAAGGATAAGGTAGGGTAAAAACAGAGTGAACAATAAACAACTTGCTGGAGTATATATCAAGATCATAAGACGGTGTGTATGGCAGCAGCATTGAATGTTGTGCATCAAGCTCGTTATTACTCCAAATAGAACTAAAAACTATTACAACAATACATTTAAAATTTATAAGGTACAAAATGTCCAACAATAAAACTCCAAGGTATTAAAACAAAATTTTTAAAATATAAAATAAGCTAACAACAAAATTTATAAAGCTATTATAAAAATACAAACTCAACATATCTCACACTTTTAAAACAGAAAAGAAAAAATATCAATAATTTATCATAATCACCAAAACTAAACCCAATTTTCTTAATCATATATAGAACGTGTTCTTCTGAATCGATTCCCTGCGTATAATATCTATCACGTACAGTTCAATGTGCACCCATTATGCCCGACAAAAGCAGTATTGCGCGGCTAGATACTTTTGCTTTAAAAAAGAACACTATTCCATACGACACTACTACCGCTCATCCTTCCGGGGCTTCCTCTATTTCTCTCTCCGTCCATGGCAACGGGATGAGAAGTTAATGTGCGGAAGAATCACAGGATAACTCTCCTTTTGCCGGGAATTCTGATAACATTTTATTTCTGCTCTTAATTCCTCCATCTCCATTGCCTGCCAAAGGAGAGTTGCCCTGCGATTGTTCATTACATGCTGCTGACTACTTCAATGCTTTGCTTCATTCACACTTTCTTCAATTCGACTCTGTGCATCCAGGCCACATACACCATGTGAGTTATTTAATTCTCCTATCATCGTTGGATTCTTAATGGATTTCCTGTAACGATTTTATCTCTGTGTGTCTCGGTCCTAAAATCTGTTCTTTTCTTATGTCTGAGCCGGATTTGCAGAAGAGGATTGTTGTCCACTCGTACTTACAAAAAACGTATCTAAAATTTTGGTCCAACTCCAGTAGGAATTTATAGCAGAGATTTATATCCGAATTTATACCAGGGATTTTTACATTTAAGGGTTTTATCCTTTTAAGACAACGCAGAATCTCAGTTTTTAGAAAAAAATAAGCAGATCAGGTAGCTGAAAAATAAATTCACTGGAAAAATGGATTCGTCCGCTTTAATAACTCTTAATTGTAAGAACCCAGAAAAGATGGTGGAGGAGTGTTGTTCATACATCACGATTGATTCAAGAACACACCATTTTCAGTATATCTGCCGTTCAACTGTATCCCAAACATAGGACTGTTTGGGCAAGCACTATCTCCCAAGCATCTCAGAATTTAATGGAACATTGTGTATATATTCCAATACATACAATATTATATATTGCATTGCTGGTTGTTAGTGTTGTTCGATTGTTTGTGCCCTGTAATTATGAGTAAGGGCAAATCTTGTAACAGTGAAATCTCTTCTTCGATAATTTTGAACTGAAATTCGAAATTTATTAGTTCGAGTCTTAAAATTGCAGTGGTAAAATCCAAATGAATTGTGCATAAGAAGATATTTCATTTTAAAGTAGTTTAATTATTTAAGTTTTCGTTTTTTGTTATTTTTTCTGTGGATTTGTGGAGCTGACTGATTAATACTGTGTAATTTCAACACATCAAAATTTTTTCAGCAGACTGAAATGATATAGACAAAACCTTTAATTTTCATAACCAAATTTCAAATATCTAATTTGACAAGCGGAAGTGATATCTGCAGAAGTGCTGTTTGCTGTATATTTACTTCATGCCGTGCGCCTGTCCCTGATACAGTGCACATACCCTTCTATCCTGCTTAGTAATCCAATCACAATTGGCCCACATTCACGAATAAAGCAACTAATAGTTACTCATCCTTGTATCAATGTTAACTGTGACACAATTTTCACGATTCACCCGAGTGTCGACACGCGTCTTGTGATCCATTGTTCGACGTGAGCTGAATCTTGACATTGCTAGTGGGTAGGTTGAGACACAGGACATATAAAAGCTTTGCGTAAAATCAAGATAAATGAGATATAAAAGTGTTGTGTATAAGCACAAGATATATATTTGAGTGGGATTAATGGTTAAAAATATATATATATTTTTTAAAAGGTTATAAATTTAAATTTTACAAATTTATAATAGTTATGGTTTAAATATAAAGAAATAAATATTTTTCTTCAAAACTTTTTTAATATAATTTTTTTAAAAAAATGAAACTATCATATCAACATATGTATATAATTATTTCTAAAAAAGCTTTGATATTTTGGATGCAAGTTTTGGGGTTTAAGTGGGTGAATGTTATAACATTTTCAGTTAATGTAATGACATTTTTTTTTACTTTACTTTAATTACGTCTAAAGACGTATACCTATTGATAATGGGCATAATTAATCACTTTTTAATCTAAAATTTTAATCTGATGGCTAACAATTGAAGATGCTGGCATATTCTTAGTTGTCCTCCCAAATCAATGAATGTGATTTATTCTTCATAACTTCCTTGTATTTTTGAATGCATAAGTTAACCTGTTTACTTTTTAACATTTACCTAATCATATTAAGAAATCACTGTAACACTATATGATTGCCAAGTTTAAATGATTAACCTTTGGGATTACCATGTTTGGATTTGCTCAGCTGTAGGTGCGTTTTATTTTCTAAGCGTTTCATTTCTGACTTTCCTCAACTATTTGCGTGTTTCATTTTCATTTTCTAGCTGTGGGCACCTTTCATTTTCCAGTTGTCCGCGCATTTCATATTGGATCGTCAAATTCCAGTTGTCTGCCTATTTCATCATTCTACTTAAGGTAGGAAGTTTTGACATCGCCTTTCAACATTCATCAACCACAGTTTTGAATCGCTGTACTAGTATTGATATTTTTGATAACTTTGATGTCATATTTTTGTAGTTTTATTAAAAAGTATTAAAAAGTTTTGGTGTTATATATTTTTGATTTTATTAAAAAGTATTAAATTTTTTACATTTTATTTATTTATTTATGAGCATTATATAATTTGAGACAATTTTTACCATAATTATAATTTTTATTCATTATCCTATTAAAAATATTAATATGTCTTTCTATTATTTTGAACCAATAAGTTCAATAAAAAAAAGTGCATGTTATGAATGGAGGTAATTTTCAAGATGTTATTCTTAAAAGTATCCTAAGTTTCTTAGGTTGACTATAATGAAACTAGTGGTGGCCCTTGGGTGCAAGTCCCCATCACTCACTCCCGTAGTAATGCAAACGAAGTGTTATTTCGAGTGAAACCCAATATCAATCAAAAAAATGGATGTCAACACCACTCTTTTCCTAAATTGAATAACTCGCACGACACATGTATTTCTTACTATAATAACGTATCTAATTGGAAAATAAATATATTTTATTACATTTTTACATGTTTAAATTTAAAAAACTTGGATTTATTCATAAAACAAAATTTGTAATAACGTATTTAATTGGAAACGAAATATATTTTATTCCATTTTTAAATGTTCAAATTAAAAAAACTTGGATTTATCCATAAAACAAAATTTAATATAAAGTGGTTGGAGAATAAATAAAAAGGTCAAATGGTACTAGACGCAAGTCATTCTATTATCATTATTTATGGGAAGTTCAAAGAATAACTTTGAAAGTTAATGTGTCAATAAATAAAATAGTGGAAAATAAACAAATAATGGTTTGATGCACACGAAGACATACTCCACTAATTTGTAATTTATGCAAGGTTCAAAGAATACCAAAGTAGATTATAATTATTATAGTCCTCACATGAGGTTGTGGTACATTGAAAGAATTGAGTAATAATGAGCATTGTCTAAAGTTTCTTTGACATGCATACATAATTATATTTAAAAAAATGTTACATCACATTAATAATTATGAAATTAAAAAAAAATAAAAAAAATTTGTGTTTAAATGTTAATAAAATGTATTTTAAAAATTACTAAAGTTTTATTGATAATGAAATTTGATTAAAATATTCAAAATTTTAATGATAACATCTTATAAATTAAGATCAATAATAGTTCCTTAGTGATGATTCCATTGGTGTTTCACTTAATAAGTAAATAATTTTAGTAGATAATTAGTGAATGGTATGGAAAAAAGCTATTCGTATTTTACTTCATGTATAAATAAATAGCGTTAATAGATAATTGGTGAATTGTATGAGGAAAAATTATTTGTCGTATTAGAATTATAATATGTGATATTTATAGGTAGCATTAACTATGTATATAACTAGTTGGTAGTTTTTCCATTAGTGGAGGTATTTTATTTTTGAAAAAATATTGTTTTGATTCAAAAGTATAGGAGATTTGTTAAATGATTAGTTATAAATATATATAAAAAAAATCTTCAAATGTTTTTTTTAATTTTATTAGGAAGTTTAAGCCAAAATTATTATCTTTTAATATGTATATAGTGTTTTTTTGGAATCTTTGCTACTATAGACATGGGTTTTGTGATCAAGTCATTGGGTTGATGCAATAACATCTTTCCTCATTTCAATGTTAATATCATTGATGGATATTGTAGCATGCCATATAAGTCTTCTTTAACTTCTTGTAATTATCTATAAGATTTTGCAATAATTGCTAACATATATTATTATTAGAGTTTCATTCTATATTACTCTCCTCACCAACCCCCACTCTCCCTCCTCAACTATCTATTCAATCTCCCTCTCTATTTTTATAGTGACATATCCCATGATTGATATTTTGTTACATTGGTGCTATACATTGGTAGTGGGCCTAATGGTTAAGAACATGTGTTTCCTCTTAAGAGGTCACAAGTTCAAATCTAGAGGGGGTAGGGTATGTATACCTCCGTAGACTTTACCGGTCAAATAACTGTTGGTGTGGCTTGGCTTGAGTGAGTCTATCAACACTTTGATGTCATGGTTTGTGAGATAAAGTGACATGTGATAAAGTGAGATGATAGTCTATTAAAGTGAGATTAATAGTGGCTTCTATGTCATGTTTGTGAGTCCTTTTGATTTTATAGTTGTTTATGTATGTGATGATTATAATAATTTCAACTTTTAGTAATGCAATAATAATAGTTTTGTGTTGGGGATTTGTTTCATATTGATATATTTTTTTTCCATTGAGTATGTGAGTTACAAATGAACACAATTTACAAGGCATTATTCATATCACACACAATTATAGTGTTATGTTTTCTAGATCATCTTTTGTTTTTAGTTATTATATATGTGACTTATACAAACATTACAAATATATATGTATATCCATGTAATATCCATTTTAATGTTAAATTATCTAAGTATATAATTGTATTTGTGAAATTTACATCAAGTTGTATAAAACATTTAAAAAAAAATGTCTATCATATCAGACATATTGAACACTTGATTTAAATTACAATTAACACATTTGCAAACTTAATTAAGAATAATAGATTTGCACTACAAACTCAACTAAATATCAATTTACATATTTATCTTTATAATATAATGGAAAAATTATTAATCTTACTCATTCTTAAATAAATATTTTATGAGCAAATTATATTATTTACATATTTATCTTTATAATATAGTGGGAAATTTATTAATCTTACTCATTCCTAAATAAATATTTTATGGGTAAACTATATTATTTATATATTTTCAAAAATACATAATTAAATCAATATGAGTAATAATTACTTCATATTTAATAAAAAAATCCATAAATTATATTTACATATACCGCACAATCTATTTCAACAATTCAATAATAATGCCAAATATGTTTATGTTTTGGATTTCATAGATTTGTTATTTATTTATTTAACTCTTTTTAGATATATTTATCAAATTTCGTTAAAAGTTTATTTAATAATTTTGAATTGTAAAAATAATTAATAAATTATATAAAATAATTGAATCTTATAATTAATTATTTTTGTTTTGAAAATTAATAAATTATATAAGATAATTGAATTTAATAATTAAATTATTTTTGTTTTGAAATGTTAATAAAAAAATATGTAATAGTTAATTATTTTTGTTTTGAAAATTAATAAATTATATAAAATAATTGGATTTAATAATTAAATTATTTTTGTTTTGAAATGTTATAAGAAATATGTAATAGTTAATTTGATTAAAGTCTTCCCATGTTACCATATATAAGTGTATCTATAAATTTCAAAGCTCGACTATAAATTTTGAGTTTATCAACTACCACATCAAATCAAATCAAGCAACTTAATGGCAATCACATCAAATCAAACAACTTAATAATTTAATTGCAATCATAGAACTTTTAAGTGATGAAATAAATATAAAAGATAATGAAACTTTTTTCTATAAAATATTGATGTATGGGCATAATTAATAACTCATATTTTATTTCAAACAAATCACGAGCTTGCTACAATATGGTATAAATGAGGAAATCTTTTAAACTAATCAAGGGTTTATATTTAAGTTTATAAAAATGGTTTCAATGCTAATGCCATTAATAAGAGGGTAAATTCTCATGGTTTCCATTTTATTATGAAGGAATGGATTTATTGTATTTAGGTTAAGAACTTAGGTATACTGTCAAGGAAAATGCATGTAAATGTTAGGATATTTAGACACTTAGGAGTTGGTTAAGATCACCATTGGTATAATGCATATTTAAGTAAAAGTGTGTTTCTTTAGTGTGTATTGGTGTGCATTTGTAGTTATGTATTCCAACGATTATGATCTATTCTAGAAATAAGGTGATTTGATGACTCATATTCTCCTTGATATTAACAGCTATAGTGATATGTGGTTTCACACCACGATCTCTATTTAAAGAGTATGAAGGGTCATTCACTAAATATTGATTGTGAGAAACTCTTATGTAGAAATTTTTAATTTGCATTATTATATTTCCTCAAGTAGTCATGTTGGCTAGGGTAGTGGACTATTTCCCTCTTCAAGGGTTTTAACCACACAAAAACATTGGTGTACATATATTTAATCTAGTTGTGTGAGAATTTTATTAATGTCTTCATACTATGTGGAAACACCCTGCTTTGTCGAACAAGGTAGCAAAACATTTTTGAAGACTCAATCTCATTGTAGATTGAGATCCTCAACTTGTGTTGTCGCAGACATCAAAATATTTATAGGTTCTTCAATTTCTGTGCATTTCTGGGCTGGACTGAGTGGACTATTCCATTGCATCTGGAAGATTTCAATTTGTCTAATATATTGTCTTTTTTTATTAGATCCAAAGGTATAAAGTTTGATTATGTCTTTTCTAATTTTTTTGCTATGTTAATATTTTTATTTTTTTGGTTTATAGTTTGGGTTTGTTACTCTTTATATCCCGTTTATGTTCTTTGTTGTGCGCTCTATGTGATCTTGTTAAATTCGAAATAAAGAAGAAAATTCTTCTTTTTTTTTGTGGGTACACTCTTTGATCCATGTTTTATGCGAGCTCAATGAATTAGAAACAAAGAGAGCCCACTTGCACTTTCTAGGCAAGTTAATCGAGATCTAACACCATTATTGTAAATTTTTGAATTTCTTTTTTGAAATCTCATTTGTTTTTGTGTGCGGTAGTGTTGAATTTTTTTGTAGGAAAAAACAAGGGTTTTTAGGGTAAACATACACATCAAACAAAAACAAAAAAAAAAACAACTCCCCATCCTTCATAACATTTGTTATATATATTTTATTAGTTCATTTGGTTGAAAGTTACTTTATTTAATAAAAGGTCTTGAGTTCAAGCCTTTCTTTTTATTAAGTTACTTTTTGAAAAAGATCGTGCAACATTAAGTTTTCATATAAATTTAACGTAAAATTCTTTTCACTTAAACTATAAAAGCGAATCACTATAAGGTAAATTTAATGTTTTTTTTTTTAAGTTATTTTTTGTGTGCAACTTTAATTTATAAAATAAATACATTGTCAAAGTAGGTCACTTCATAAGTATCTTATTATACTTGCCAATAGGCATGGTATATAGCTTTGAGTTAGGCTTGACTTTCTATTAGTTCATGGTTGACCAAAAAATGTGCACCCCTTTATCTAAAGTTTTAAAAAATAATGATTTATTTTAAATTTCAAATCTCATTTATATGATATCTTATTGGCCAAATACTTTGAAGTCTTATTGCTACCTTCACTCCCCCCAATGTTATTGTAATAAATATTTATGCAGTCTAGTCATTTCATACCTGCTCCTTTTCTCCCTATTTTCTTAAACAATACTTTCATTATTATTTACGGCAGGTATATGCTACCTAGTAGCCTTGTTTGTAAAAGTGATATTATAGGAAAAGTTAGAGAAGGAAGACAATTATTTCCATCACCACATGGGCCCAATTCTACCTACCATGTGGCACATTGGTTACCTTTTATGCCTTTCTTTAAAATGACATAACTTTGACATCCAATTTCTATTTTTAATGTCATTTGTTTTAAATTGCCTTATCTTTTTGAAATATTTCCATTTGGATGGTCATTTTCAAATTTTAAATCTACTTAACCTCCATATTTTAATATGGAGAGTCCAAGTGACCTTTTGCATACTATTGCAAACTACTTATCATGTAAATCTCATGTGGAGGATGTACTACTATGTAAAAGTCAGTATCAAATTACCTTGGGAAAAGAAAAAGTGTCCATCGATGCTACAATGAAATCCAAATGGGATAATAAAATGATGAGGCAAACAGATTAATCAGAATGTAAATCTGCAGTAATTTACAATTTCACCTTTAAGGAATTGATGACCTAGATGAAGCTTGGGATAAGCTAGAAAATGTATTTGGTAAACACAATGAGATTTGAACCTACCAACTTGAAAATCAATTAATTTATTTAAATACCAATGGTTTCTATTACATTGGAGATTATTTATATAAATTCAAAACACTTAGAATTTTACTTAAAGATTGTAAAATAGAAATGAAAGATGATCAATGTATATATTTTATTCTTTATCAGCTTGGTAGTGCATATTCTATTTTTGTATCTACTTTTCACTCTACTAGAAAAGCTTTAGGGGATTCTTACACAACACCTTATCTTGATTCTTTTTGTGATTCTTTGATTAGAGAGAAAGACAAGATCTTTCATTTTGGAACAATCATCACTGCAAGTACATATAACAAGGCCTTAGTGTCCCAATATCAATATAAATCCAAGCATCCAAAGAAGAAACATCCTCACAACAACAAGAAAAACAAGGGCCCCAAACCCTCTCAACGAGCTTCTACTCCCAATGGTGAAAAAGGACCAAAATAAAAAAGTAAGAAAACTGACAGAAATTGCAATTTTTGTAGGTGAGATGGTCATATAGAGTCTAAATGTCTTAAAAAGATGGAGTCATTAGAAGAAAAAATGAATAAGAACAATATTGATTATTCTTATTCTAACTCTTATTCTCATGGACATGCGCTTTCTGCTTCTATTCTTTTCTTAAATGTGACATCCACTTCTTCTTCTCATGAGTGTCTTATTGATTCTAGAACATATTATCATATGGATAAGGATAAATCCATTTCTTCTTCTCTTAATGAATGTAACACCAAAGAAATATTTTTTGGCAATGATAAATCTCTTAGTGAGGTAGGGTATGGAATAGTTCAATTAGATGATGGTCATTTTAATGATATATTGTGTGTTCTAAGTATCTCATGCAACCTTCTATTAGGATATCAAATTAGTCATTCACATGAAGGTAAAATAGTAGAGTTTTCACCTCACCAAGTTGTAATCAAGGACTTAAAACATCCTAAGCATGTTCTAGAAGCTAGAATTGTTGATCATATTACAAAGTTGTACAAATTTGACAACTTTGAGTCATCATATTTTCCATCATTTATTATTTCTAATAACGAATTGAGCAAACTTTGGCATGAGAAATTTGGTCATGTAAGCTCTTGCTCATTGCAATAGCTATGTAATCACAATATGGTGACTAGTCTTCCTCCCATTTCTTATAGAGATGGTGTTTTTGTCGATTTTGTTATCAACAAACATCATTGGGATAGTTTTGACAAATGTGCCTCTTGGTATGACTTGGCCCCTTTGCATATTATTCATATTTATTTGTGTGGTCCTATGTGTTCTTCCTCTTCTTTCTCTGGGTGTTAGTACTTTTTAACTTTCATCGATGACTTCTCCAGACACACTTGGGTTTATTTCTTAAAACTTAAGAGTGAATTTTTTCACATGCTTTTGACCTACAAGGACCTTGTAAAAAAACAATATGGACATCAACTTCAAAGGTTAAGAACATATAATGAAGGTGAATATGTTAACAACAAATTTACAACTTACTACACTACATAGGGAATTCAAATGCAACATATTGTTCCATATACACCACAAAAAATGTTGTTTTTCAGAGAAGTAATCAAACCTTAAAGGAAATGGCCAATCATATGATCCAATCTAAGGGATTAAGTCTTCATTATTGGGTGGAAGCCATTCGTTGTGCAATTTCCTAGTTAATTGCACTCTCAAAAACATGGATAAATTCAAGGATGGAAATTTATATTAAAATGTAGAAACATGGGCTAATATTACTAGTCCTTAATATGCAAAATGTAAAATGTCCGACGATAGTTTTGTAAAAATATTCAAATTTCTAAGGATTTTATATAATTTTTATAAACTTTTGGAGATTTTTAAGGTAAAATAATTTTATTCTATGGAATTTGGGCGAATCCTTTTTAAAAAAAGTGGAAATTGGCGAATCATTTTTTGGGGAAAACCATGGAAAATTAGCCCATTGGCAAAATTTATCCCCTAAAATCATCTATGCTCACAACAACTTTAAATAATATAATGTTGGAATAAGCGTGCAATAAAATTAATCTAGATGTAAGCCACTTCCATGTGTTTGGTAGTGAAGCATGGGCTCACATTCCCGATGAGAAAATGAAATAATTACAAACTAAAAGTGAGAAGTGCATGAAAATGTTAAAGGTTATATACCCCTTCAACCTCATTCCAATGAAATTATTATTACGAGAGTTATTAAGTGTAACATCCCCGGTTCTAATCCTCGTGAATTATAATCTAATTGTATAATGTAAATTAGGTTGGTGAGCCATTGTGTTTGGGAGAAGAGACCATATTGATTTAATGTGGTTGGGGGGGAAATTCCATATAACAAACATTGAGATAATTAATAAAAGTAATAATCGTTGGTTGCGATAAAAAATGGGATGAAGAATGATGGGGGGTTATGATTCCATAAGAGAGAGGGGATCCAAAGGGGAATTATTCATGGGTATTGATCCAACCCACATTTCATAATTATTATCATTGTATATAACCTTCTATTTTGATGTGGAGTGTGATGAAAGCCAATCATTTAACTCTTGTAAGAGGGTGGGTGTGAGTGGTCACATCCCATAGTTATTGGAGAGCATGGGAAGGAGTACAATCAGCTTGGGGAAGTGTGTAAGTCAATTTAAGAAAGCAAGAAATACAGGAAATTTGTATGGACAAGGAGACAATTTTTGGACAACCACGTTTTTGGATGGAGAACAATTTTTACATGCAAATTTGGGTAACAAAGGGAGAGAAGAGAGGGTTGGGAAGAATACCAACCATGGTATACATGAAGGCAACCATTGTTTGGATATGTTTTGGTGTTATGAAAGAGGCATGTGTGCCTGTGAATCGGGTTGTAAGCATGTGATGTGAATTCCTGTTGAGGTAATATCTCAAGAGCCTTTTGAAGGTTGTTGTGAGAAATCCTTGGGCAGTTGAGAGTTCTTGGAAAAAAAACTGAACTAAGGGCCCTGATAAATGAATGATATAGCCCGAGGAACTATAAGTAGTGAAGGAGGGGCATCCCTTAGGTATTGTATGTTGTGGGGGAAGGAGAGAGCTAGAGGATTGAAACTGTTGTGGGAATAGAACCTAGGTTTTGGGACTATTGTGTGTGGAGAGTGGAAAACTAGAGGGTCAGATATCCTTGTGGACTCATAGCCTTAGTTAGGGGGTATCTTGTTGTTGATATTTGGAGAAATAGAGCCTATGGTTGGGAGATTCATCCTTTGTTTGTAGCCAGTTGGTTAATCATTGATAGATAAGTGATTATATTATGTTCTTATGTTAATTTCGTCGTGTAAATGGTTTATTTGAATGCTATGCATTTGATGTTTGATTGCACAATTACATTCATGTTTAATATATCTTGTTAGATGCATTTAGAACTGTGGTGTCAATCTAATGGTCAAATATGTGTGTGATCCGTGACTCGTAATCTATAGGAATTTAATTAGGTAGAAAATCTTAATTTTAATGTCTTCCACTCACAATGATGTTCAACTGGAGGCTAGGTACATTACAATATGGTATCATAGCATCTGATTCAAACACCAGGTTTGTATGGGCTCAAACTAGTGTGAATTTGAAAAATTCATTGTTGTAGTTTTGTCTATGACGAATTGGGGAGAAATGGTGAAAAATCAAAGAGAAATCCCCAAATTCATGAGGAAGATTTGAGTTTAAATGACTCAGATTTGTTAAAGAGATTTATTGGAGCCAATCTGCAAAGTTACAGAGCCGAATTTGACTTGGAATAGTTTAATTTCGAGTTTTAATGGTTGTTGTAGAGTTGCGGGCATTTTGGTGAATTGACAACTAAGATCCTATTTGATATCAAGATCAATGATCAAGGTTCACCTTGATAAATTTAAAAATCCTTAAGGTTTGAACACTTGAAAGGTTGATCAAATCAATGACCAAGATCATTTTCAGTCGATTAGTGAAGTTAGAGAATCGATGGCTGAGATTCATTTTCAATCGTTGGGAGGTTGGGTTCGATTAATGACCATGATTTATTTTAGGGGTTTTCGAAATGGATTAGATCGACGGTCGAGGCTCGTTGATAGATTTGGGAGAATTTCAACGAATCAATGGTTCAGATCGTTTCAATTGGGAGATCGATGGTCCAAATCGATCAGAGAAAAGGTTGAACATTTTCTAAGTGTTGAATTTCACCAAGAGAAATCACCAACAGTTGATGGTCGAGTCGACCAAAATGACAAAGAGTTTGGTTCAAACAGAAGAGGTATCTGACTGCCGATGGGCTGACAGTCAGGCATTAGATGAATCCAACAAAATATTTTTAATTTCCAACACAAGTTGTCAATGATTGGGGCTCGGCTGATTCAAAGAAGTATTTTAAAACATGCAAAATATATCGTCGATGGGTCGATGGTCAGGAATCAACTGAATTCAGTAAGTTTTTCAGGTCATCCAAGAGAATTGGTCAATGGAGGGAAGAGGGTGATGACGTATCATGCCATGTCAACATCCACATGTCATTCCACATCAACATCCATGCGTTGTTCCATGTCAACTAAGTTGACACCTTAGGATGACATGTCATTCCACATCAATGTCCACATGTCATGCCACGTCAACAGTTGCCACATCAACCAATAGAAGTGGTCGATGGACGATGGTCAGGTTGGCAAAACTAAAGAAGTGTTTCGTCAATCATAGAGGATCACCTATCGTTGATGGTTTGATGGTCGAGAGTCAGTCGAATTAGTGAGGAGTTTTCATTCACCAACGAACATTTTCGATAAATAACGATCAGATCAGATGATTTAGAGTTGTGTGTCAATCGGTCGTCGAGGAGTTGGGTCAATGGCTGACTGTCGTGTCGACAGCTTGGGGAAAGCATTGTGCATGCTAAAGGAGAACGTTGGTCATTTATGGACAATGTAGAGCAGATAAACGACTTAGATTTCACCCGATTTGAGATCAACGACTCAAATTTAAGGGTTGTTAACATAGTAAAACAATCAATTTTGTGCGAAATTTTGTGTTTTTTAAGGTCATTAATATGCAGGGCATTTTTGAGGGCCTAAATGACATTTTTATCTAATCAAAACCCACAATAATAAAGTGTATCAAGGTATAATTTGTCTCTATAGCTCAAATAAAAGAGATCAAGGAGATATTTCTAATGAGCTAAATTGTTCGCAAAATAGAACTCATATGAGAAAGTTATAGCCAAAACAATAAGGGTAAAATTTTGACATAAATTTACTTCTAGAGGGCATAACTCCATGCTCAGAAGTATGTTCGGGAAACAGGAGAAGACTATGGAAAAATTATGACCCATAGAATCCAACAATGGAGCCAAATTTGGGTTATGGGTACCTAAAAATGTGCAGGAAGGGAAATTAGACACCTATAGTATCCAAGGATAATTCAGGTAGAACAACCTAAACTTCTCCGGACCATAACTTTCGGCTCGAAACTCGGATTTGAGTAAACAATTAGGTGTTGGAAAGATATTGAGGAGTAAAATAAATATATCAACCCACAAATTTTTTTGGAGCACCAAAATGTTTCTATAAATTAATAAAGAGATTTATGTAACAATTAAATAATGGAAATTGCAGCATGTAAGTGTTGTAACGTTTTGCTCAGAACTCAGATTGAGGAATGAACATAGCCGTGGGGAAGTTGTTTCAAAGAGGAATGCATATAAGAATCATATTTTTTATTTGGTGCATTGTGTCCTTCATAAATTGGGATAAAATATGACCTGTAGCATTAATTGACGAAATTTCTATGTTATGCATAAATCTAACAAAAATGGTTGCTTACACATGGTGCATAATTAGAGGAATAATTAGATAAATTCAAACCTAGGATTGAACATAAGAGTGATGGAAACATGGGAGAGATTGTAGAAGATGGTTGAGGCAATAAAGAGATATAGGACAAGTAATGGAAAGTGGAATTGGATTCCAAGAACCATGTAATTACTCAATGTGATTATTTTTTCCAAATAGTGTCAAAGTTTGGAGCAACCCTCCCAAACGATAGTGGTGAGTGCCAAAGGTGATTTTTGTGTAAGGAAGAGTGTAGATGATTAGGATAGTGCCTATGAATAATCCTAGAGGCACACTTGAAGTGCCATATTTTGACAAATAAAGAGAGGTTGAGCTTACTAACAGGGCAGTGTTATTAAGCAAAAGAGTACTTTGCAAAGAGTGTTGTGTGAAAGGAATTTCTAGAAATAGGATAAGATTCCACAATTGATCATTGTGTGGGTATGTTTTAGATTAATTACAAAGTCCATATGATAGGGAAGTAGGTCAATCTTGTACAGTTGGATAAATCATCAAAGGGTTGCAAAGGAAAGTGCAAGAGTGTAGAGCAGGTGATGCAAGGTTGAAAAATGTCTAAGGAAGAACAAGGGAATATTAGTATTCAGATTCTATAGAGCCCAAATAGTTGACAAGGTAACATTTAATAGAGCTTATAACATAAAGCATGAAGCAAATAAGTGAGAAATGTCATTACATGCACAGGGAATTAAGAAGAACTCCATAACCTTGAAGGTATGAATATAGTGAACGTTAAAAAGATTGTTGCAAGAGAAGGAGAAAAGATGTCATGAGATGAGGTGTGCCTCATGGAGTGTATGAGTAATCTCTATGTGAAAATATAGGAATGCAGGAAGAGGCTTGTTAGATATGATCTAACAACTTTTGACTAAAACTACCCAATGAAAGAAAGTTGCCTCTACTATCAGAGTGTGGAACAAAAGAAGGGTAAAAGTAAAAATGGAGGGTGTAGCATTTCCATTTGGAGCAGAGTGGTCTTAAATGGAAAAGAAATGATTAACAATGAATCACTCAAGGAAGTGAAGAGATATATTTAAAACTGAGGAAAGTTGTGGATGTCAAAGAGTATAAAAAAAATGACATAAATTAATATTTCATAATGATTAAATGTCAATCAATGATAATGGTATTTCAAGATCGATTTGGTCGAGGAAATGGGGAGTGACTAATTAGATTGCAGTGCTAATGTTTAGATGGAATAGTGCATGTCACAACACTATGGATATTGAGAATTATAGCCAAAATATGTGTGCACAAGATTCCTTGCATAAAAGAAGTAGCTGTGAGTTGGAAGCACTAGTGGATCTAGTGACTGAAAATGCAGAAAGACCAAGTGGTGGTTGGATAGAAGGTTCAGAATGGGGGCCAATGGTGCACATTTGAGTAGAATTGAAGTGCACAGGGAAACATGATTCTATAGAAATTCAAGGACAACCATCTACAATAACAAAGATAAATAATTTATTAAATATGAAATGGATATGCATTAGAGTGCATG
>SNQJ01S0033402.1:3335-50823 GCA_010110895.2 Picea sitchensis | reverse complement strand
CCCTTTATAAATTTCTTGTAGTACCCTGTGTGGCCCAATGTTGCCCTCAACTGGCACACTGAAATTGGTGGTGGTAAATTGACAATAATAACAATCTTTGCAGGGTCTACTATCAAGCCATGTTTTCATACAATGTGTCCAAGTAGGATGCCAAACGGTGTACTGAATATACATTTCTTAATGTTCATGGAAATATGACATTGCCTACATCTCTCTAACATTAACCTCGGAATTTCTACATGGTCCTTCAATAAACTGAATATTGTCCAATCATCCAGATAAACTTATAAAAATTTATGTATAAAATCCTTGAATGCAGTTACTACTACTCTGGAAAATATTTTTGGTGCATTATTTAAACCAAATGTCATTATTATGTATAGATATGACCCCCACTCTATTGCAAATGTTGTTTTGTACCTGTCCTCTGAAGAAATTCTGATATGATGGTATCCTGAAAATCCATCTGTGAAGGAGTATACTTCCTGTCGTCCCACATTCTCTAAAACTTTATCTGTAAATGGAGTAGGAAAAGGATCATGCAGGCATGCATCATTTAACTTTCTCAGATCCACACATATCCTGATCCCTCCATTCTTATTTTCCTGGACCACCATTAGACTAATCCACTTTGATTCTTCCATAGTCTCTATGATTCATGACTCTAGCATTCTCTCAATTTATGCCTTAACCTTCTGCTTATAGATGGGATTTAATCTGTATGGTCTCTGTCTCACTGGTCTTGCATCTAGTTTGAGGGGTATCTTCATCTCTCCAATTTCTCTTGATACCCCTTTCATCTCTGAAAATGTGGCTGGGAATAATTCATTGTATTCACACAGTAATTCAAATATCTTTTCCATTGTCTCACTATCCCAGTAGTCTCCAATGTTGGCTATCTTCGGTTTCTCTTCAGTCCCAATATTGACCTTCTTAATCCTTATTGGTGCAGTAAATTCTTTTGATTGTAACTAAGGTCCTTCTAACCCTCTTTCTACTTCCCCTTCTACTATATGTATTTCACGTGGGTTGTCTTCTACTTCTTCCTCCTCTGCGACCTGATAACAGTAAACTAATTGTTCAAGTGTTTATTTTCTGTAATATATGTCTATTGTCACTGTATCTACCCCATATTTTTCAAACATCTTCCTTTTCATCCTCTGTAATTATAGATCCACCCATGGATTCTCACTTTCAAATGCAAAGTTCTTAATAAAGTTTTGTTGCATTGCGCCCCAACTCATAGTTTCTCTGCGTAGTTCCTGCTCCTAGTACCAATTGTTAGGTATTCCTTCCAATGTATGAAAAACGTAATGCGTCCATTCCCCTAGTGGTACCAATCTCCAGTTAGTGACACAATCATTTATATGATGTCTTGGGTTCCCTCTTCCATCATACTTCTATAAGGGTCTATCCTGCTAACTCCTACCAAATATTTTGTGCATCAATCGCATACATTGATACCAGTCCTAGATTACCTCCTTATGCGCACCCCACCATCATGCAAGTGTGTCCCTTAGTGCTATATCCAACACTAGTAATCTCTGACAACCTCTTATTCAAACTTTGTCAAGAAGTTTTCTAAATTTCCATCTACAATAAATGTGGGAAATTGTCTTACTTTTGTCCCAACCCATCTTGTTGTGCGTGTAACTCTGGCACACCTCCTAGTAGAGACTTCATGCAATCTTTGCTTCCAATATTCTTCTCTAGTATCTGAATCTGACATATTGAAATTGATACTCCTCCAACTAAGTACTCCATCTGCAGTTGGATTCACATAGTCTTCCTCTCGCGCATTAGTCCTATACAACTGGTTGAAATCATACTCTAGAACACTGTGAGGCACAGGTTCTACAAATATTTCACAATATGAGGGATCTAAAGGTGCTACTACCCTAAAATTCCCAACTTCAAATATCATCTTTCTAGTCTTCAAATTAATTATGGCATGATTATCAAAGGGCCAATCAATTCCCAATAGTGTTGGAAATGGTATAAACTCATCCACCATATCCATTACTTCAAAATTTGTTGTGGTGCGCACACCATCTAGATCCACTGTTGTATTTTTCAATCTACCTATGGGAATGACTCTCTGTTGGTTTTCTAGCTTTAACTGAATATTAGAATACCCTAGTGTAGGTTCTCCCATTTCTTCCCAAGTCTTCTTTGAAAATATGTTGACATCTTATCCTAAGTCTAGGATAACATTTCCCATACTAAATTCTCATATATTTGCATTCAACCTAAACTCTATGTTATTTATTTTCTTTTTATGGACTTGATTGATATTCTTTGTTTATATTCCTATCCCTTCTTCTATGTTATATTTATCAAGAATAGTTTTAAACAAATCCATGGCATTCTTATCATTAAGTAATTTAAAGCAAGATTCCAAGAAATTATTTAAGTTACTTACCTTCTCTGTCTGCTCTCCTTTGTAAGTGTGATCCAAATATCGAGGCATATCAAAACTAGGGGTATGATACATCTATGTAGTGTTTGATGTGGAGGCTACATTCTCCTTCAGAAACTCCTTCTTTGCTTCCTTCAAAGTTTCATTTTCCTTCTTTGCATAAAATTGTTGTTGTGGCTGAGTGTTCTTCTGAATCCAACACTGAGATTCCTTCTTTTGATCCTATGCATCTGCTCCTGTATTCACTCCTCCTCTAGTCACTATATTGATGTTCCTCCCAGAATCCCTTATTTTTGCAGCAATGCATTGAACATTCTGGTTATTTATATTTCTCTTCTACCAGATCTTTTTCATTAAATTCAGACACTCTTCTGTCACCTGATCTACTCTGCGACGGTACATACATGTTGTTTTTGGTTGAGGACAGTCTCTGGCATAGTTGAAAATTAAGGTTGATAATAGGCCCTCTGCATCTGCCCATTCCTCCTCTTCCTATGCCTCTGAATCATCCTTTGTTCCCCTGTGGATCCATGTTATGTTTATGATACTATGGTGCTTGATTATACTGTTGGGTTTGATGAAACTATGGAACTTCTTGAAATTGTTGTGCATTGCCAAACTATGGCACAATTTGTCCTACCATAAACTCAGCCTGCATCCTGTATGCATCTGAGTTTCTTTCCTTCATTAACTCCATAGTTCTACAGTTTTTTTCTTCATGTCATGTTGACTTACAAAAGTTATAGAAAGTACTCTTCGGTTTTGTCTTTCACTTTTGCATCATATGGAAGTGATAAGGATCATGCCCATGTATCTTTCATATTTCACACCAATGCCCTCATGTAGGTAATGGGTTTGGCATCCCTACTCCCATGTACTGCGCAAATGTCGAACACTCGTTCTTGTGATGTCCCTCTGATCTACACAGGGTACACCACACTGCTTCTCTTTTCTCCCTACTCTTGTTCTGGTTCAACTACATTATCAAGTTCTGCATATCTTCTTTCAGCTCCTCTATGACTGGATATGTCTGCTTATATTGATTCTCCTCTAACTACATCACTTCTTGCAGTGCCTCTGCCTAGTTTTGAAATTTATGTTGTCTCAATGGATATTTAAATTGTGGTAACAAAGAATTTATAAATAATTATCTGTGTTTCATGTCAGAAATGGGATACTTAAGTTTACCTTTCAATGTTTTGAACTTCTGATCGTTGTCCCATATAGATTCTCCTGGTTTTTTTCTAACCTCAATCATCTGGTTCATAAACTGATCCTCTAATTTTGGCCTCTGAAACTTAGTGATCAATGCATGCTTGATTTGTTCTACTATTCTCGGCGCACCCTATGGATTGTTTATTGTGAGATTCATATACCAATCCAGCGCATTGTTTTTGAATGTTATTCTTAGTTGCACTACTTTAGTTTCCTCATCAGTGACTCTTTTCGCTTCCCATATTCTCTCACACATGAATAGGTGTTTCTCTATGTCTTCTGATCCATCCCCGTGAAACTCTGGTAATATTATTGTTGGATCTATGCCTACCATTGTTGAATGTGTTGTACATGCTCCATGTGGTATTGTTATCTGTGTACTGTTGTTCGGACTTGAACTTCCCCTAGTGTTGCTAATGGTACTTCCACTTGTAACACTAATTGTATTGTTGTTGGTACTCCCACTTGTACCCTAACTTATATTCTGATCTCCTAGCTTCCTCTGATCGTCATTCACTGGCTCTCTAAATTTTTTTTTTCTTTGTTGATGTGTTAGTCGTACATGGGGTTGTAGGTTCTACACTGATTCAGATCTGGACAGGGGTATCTGCTTCCTATTTATATCTCACTCCTCTATTCTTTCTTTCATATGTGGCACACATTATTTCTTCAATGTGCTCCACAACATGAAGATCCTCTACCTCTTCCTCATCACTCTCCAATCCTTCCCTCTCAGCTACTGCTCTTTTCTTCTGATTAAGCTTATATTGGTAGGGTCTTCCACTGCACGTCATTCCTACCTTCTGCATAATTTCTTGGATCTCCTCTTGATCCATCATAATAGGATCTTTATCTTTTCTTCGCTCTTCTCTATCCATTTCCCCCTCCATCTCATACCTTCGTCAATGTTTCCCGTAACTCCCCCATGCACGCAGGGTAGTTTAGTTGTCTGATTCCATGGTTAATACCCCTTTATCATGCAATAATATTTTGATCGAAGTGTACAACATCCCAATATACCTTCCCCTTGGTCCCTTAAGAAACTCTTGTTCTTCTATACTATAATACTTTGATGTATCTACTACAAACTCGGTGATATACCCCACTACAATGTTGTCTAGCCATAAATCTATTGTGCGCGTGAATTTGTCATTCACCCTTTTCAATCGTGTGATATTTTATTCTATCCACTCCATTGATTTAACTCTATTTTTCGAATGGGTATCTTTCAACCGTGTTATCCACTCCTGTAACAACGTGGGAAACTCACTAAAGAAACTCTCGTGTATTTCATTGAATACGTATCTCTCCAAATATTGTCTTGGATTGAACCTAGAGCTTCTATTATCTTTATGGGAAAACTCTAGTTCCTGAACTGTCAACCATCTTTCAATCTCCTCTTTCGAAGGGTTCCAACCTACAAACCTCCCCTTTCTTAAGCCCTCGCACTATACTGTGTGATACATCCCTCTCGATCTAATCTTCTGAGTTCTAATTGGCAATGAAACCATTGTTGGCTTACTATGGGCTGACCCAAGTTCTAACTACAATATACCCAACAAACCCTTTTACCATTAACCCTTTTGGATACCAGAAGAAAACACAACGCATAGAGTGCACTGCTCAGTCTCACCCGAGATAGCTTCTATGGGTGGTAGCAGGACTCAGATGTCTGCAGCCCGGGGATGGGATGTGCTTCTCTCAGATCCATTTAGCCTACTTAATGTTAACCTTCAATCCTCATTAGATCTTATTCCAAACCACTGTCACGACTATTACACTAGAACGGTATTAATCATTTTAGCCACATTTGATCATAACCAAGTATTGATCTACGGTAAAACATGATTTTGATCTAAACACTAGCTATAGCATTCATTTATTTAGAGAGATTATCTAGATTGCATTAGTTTATTCTTACTACACAGTATTTATTCCTTTAACAAGCAACATATTCATCCTAAAAACTCAGTAAAGTAAATGAAATCATAAACACTGCATACAATCACATAAAACACAGATATACCATGGTTCAGCCCCTCTAGGGATACCTCCACAAAGATTTGTCACTTCTATTATTTATTCATGTTTGATGTAAGAGCATCACTCCACGCCAGCAATGTGCCAGCCAGTAGCACATTCAAAGAGTGCATTCAAGGAGAGGCGCCAGTCCTCTCACATTTCAAAATTTGAAATTGTATTAAATGTTTGAAAGGCTGTAAGAGCCAAAGTCGTTCCTTTGAGCAGGTTGTAGTTAGAGTCACCTTTAATGGCTGACAGGTAGAAGGGGATCTAACTCCAGTCCGGATTAGATGGACCAATCAATGTAATTAATGTAATTAATGAGAGTTGGTGAGATGGAGAGAAGAGCTCGAGGAGCCCCCTTTGTAAAAAGATATTTTGTTTTGTATTTAGAGAGAGTAGAACAGAGGATAGGAAGAGAGGAGAGAGTCGAGACTCTGTTGCAGTCTGAGCTCGAACATATTGTAAACATGCATTTAGATTAATACAAAGAGAAGTTTTTCCTGCATGAGATTCTTTGTGTGTTTATGTGTTTGTGAATGAATGCCATCTATGTGTTATTTTATGTTGTAGATATGTGTTAGGTTTACATCAGCAGGGATAGACGAAATTTGTTGTCTGTGAGTTCTTTTATTCCAGGTCTGGTTCTTTGAGGTTGCATGACAGAGTACTGAGGACTCTGAAGGCCGGTGCATGAGTGCACTTCTGCGTTCTATGGAATTCAGGCAAAGACGTGCCAGGAGGGCACACCAGAGGAAGTCTTAGACTCAGGGAGAAGCCTCAAGGTTGTTGAATACCTTGGAGGTGCGACTGTGCAGAGGAAGGCACAAAGAGAAAGACAGAACTACTGAAGGTTTTGTGAAGCTCTGCCAGGAGGGCATTGAGCGAGTGCAAGGAGTGCACCGAGAAGAACTTTGTTTCGAGTTCTGTGAGAAGAGAAGTGTCCAAGAGAAAGACACTTATAGGGTTATTGGAGAATTTGTTGGCTTAGCAAGGCATGCTTGAGAAGAAGTTGCCAAGAGGGAACTTCTTTCCCTTTGAGGAAAGAAGAAGACAAAGTTGTTGAACACTCTACCTTTGAGGAGAACATGTGCAGGGAATGCGCTAGGACAACACTTGGATGAAGCATTGAAAGACTGCCATTTGAAGGCCAGTGAGAGCACAAGGAGTGTGCATAGAGGCGAACTTGTTTCAAGTTCGGAAGCACAGGAAGGATAGTTTTTTTGTGCACACAACCTTAGTAGAGAGGAGTAGAATGCCGAGACACTTCGAGGTCGAATCCATAGATGAAGCTCAGAAGAGATAGTGCATGTGTGCATGCAGAGTGAAAGTGTGCACCAGGGCCGAGGACAGAATTCACTGCTAAAGCTCAGGAAGGAGAAACGCATGTGAGACCCAAGTCATCGGGATCACAAGAGACAAATCAAAGGTCGAAGCCTTTGAAACCTTGTAAGTTTTCCAAGTCTCGAAAGAAATCACAGCTTAGGAGGAGGAGCTCAGCTATTGTTAGATCTGGGAGCGCATAGACCATTGATTGCCAGAAGAAAGAGTTTCGGCATTTAAGGATCTGGTAGACCTAAGGTAAGAAGTCTTCGATTTCGCGATACGTGAAATCCCGAAACCATCAGGACTGCCCATCGGGAAGGACAGGTGGCAAAAAATCAACATTTCGCTAACTCGCCACTAGAGAAGGTCAAAGGGGCAGAGTTTTAAGAACTCGCAATCCCTGAAGTTGTGATTAGATCATGGTCATTGATCAAGGGAGGACCTGGACCATCGATTGTCCAGGCTGGATTTTGGCATATCGATGATCTGGAGGATAGAGGTGAAAGGTGTTTCGACCTCATGACACGGGAAATCCTGAATTGTGAAACGCCCAACACGATCTGAGCAGTCAGATCGTGGAGGAGCTAGGACCGTCGGATTGAGCGTTCTGAAATTCCTGCATTTCGACATTTTGGCATATCGGGGATCGGGGGTTCGAGGGAGAGAACTACTCGGAAGCTCTGAGTGGCGAAATAACCAGGATTTGATCTGGGCCATTGATCAAGTGACATATATGGACTGTAGATCCGAGAGGTATCGGGTATTCAGGTTTTAGGGATTTGAAAGGGAAAGCAGGAGCATTGCATTGCGATTCCCCAAATCTTAAAATCATAAGCACTCAGAGGTGTATCCCTAGGCCACAGGACAAGATCATGTGGACAAGGCTTAAGGGAGGAGCCAAGGAGCCGTTAGGCCCTTTTCGGGTTTGATCATTTCGAAAGACATGGAGTTGGGGAGAGCTCACATGTAGGAGTCTCAAAATCTTGAAACACGAAAGGCGCGTAGTCTAGAGCCTTGGGTCACAGTCTGCGGCCATGAGAGAGAAAAGGAGTCAATGCAGAGGTGTCTATTGGCTCGGAAAGGACAAGGGTGCCGAAAAGGTGGCGTGCATGCAGGAATTCTCAAATCCTTCATCATGGACAAATGGACCTGTGGATATGTTCGAAGGGTTCTAGCAAGAACCAGAGAGCTATTTTGGCTCAGTAGGAAATAACGATCATTGACTGGGAGGTCAGCGGACCCTGCCGAGGTAGAGATAGGGGGTCTTCACCAAGGTGGCCTAACGCTACACCTCCGAGTGCTTCGGCTTTTATGATTCATGGAATTGCAATGCAGTGCTCCTCCTTTCCCTTTCAAATCCTTGAAACCCGGAGACCCGATACCTCTCGGATCTATGGTCCAAATGTATCACTTGATCAACAACCGAGATCAAATCCCAGTGATTTCACAACTCGGATCTTCCAGGTAGTTCTCTCCCTCGAACCCTCAATCCCCGATATGTCGAAATGTCGAAATGCAGGAATTTCGGAACGCTCAATCCGACGGTCCTGGCTCCTCTACAATTTTATGGCTCAGATTGTGTCGAGGTTTCGTGATTCATGGTTTCACATGTCGTGAGGTTGAAATACCTTTCACCTCTATCCTCCCGATCACCGATATGCTGAAATCCAGCCTAGACGATCGACGGTCCAGGTCCTCCCTTGATCAACGGCCACGATATAATCGTGACTTTGGGGATCACGAATTTTTAAAACTTTTCCCCTTTGACCTTCTCTAGCGGCGAGTCAGGGAATTGTTGATCTTCTGCCACATGTCCTTCCCGATGGATGGTCCTGATGGTTTTGGTATTTTGCGTATCGCAAAATCGAAGACTTCCTACCTCGAGTCTTCTAGATCTCAAAATGCCGAAACTCTTTATTATGGAAATCAATGGTCTACGCGCTCCCAAATCTAACGATAGTTGAGCTCCTCATCATGAGCTATGATTTCTTCCAAGACTTGGAAAACTTCCAAGGTTTCAAAGGCTTCGACCTTTGATTCATCTCCTGTGAGCCCGATGACTTAGGTCTCACCTGCGTTTCTCCCTCGTGATCTTTAGCAGTGAATTTTGTCCTCGTCCATAGCGCACACTTGCGCTCTACGTGCACACTTGCACTATCTCTTTTGAGCTTCATCTATGGCTCCGACCTTGAAGTGTCTCAGCATTCTACTCCTCTCTAATAAGGTTGTGTGCAAAAAAACATTGTCCTTCTTGTGCTTCCGAACTTGAAACAAGTTTGCCTCCACACAAACTCCTTGTGCTCTGATTGGCCTTCAGGTGGCAGTATTTCAATGCTTCATCCAAGTGTTGGCCTAGCGCATTCCTTGCACAGGTTCTCCTCAAAGGCAGTGTGTTCAGCAACTTTGTCTCCTACTTTCCTCAAAGGGAAAGAAGTGCCCTCTTGGAAACTTCTTCTCAAGCATGCCTTGCTGAGCCAACAAAGTCTTCAATAACTCTGTAAGTGTATTTCTCCTGGACACTTCTCTTCTCATAGAACTCGAAACAAATTTCTTCTCGGTGCACTCCTTGCACTCGCTCGATGCCCTCCTGGCAGAGCTTCACAAAACCTTCAATAGTTTTGTCTTTCTCTTTGTGCCTTCCTCTGCACAGTTGCACCTCTAAGGTATTTAACAACCTTGAGGCTTCTCCCTAAGTCTAAGACTTCCTCGGGTGCACCCTCCTGGCACGTCTTTGCCTGAATTCCACAGAACTCAGAAGGGCACTCTTGCACTGGCCTTTCGTGTCCGCGGTACTCTGCCATGCAACCTCTTGCATGAAACCTCAAATAACCATATCTGGAATCAAAGAACTCAGAGACATCAAATTATGTCTATCCCTGCTGATGTAAACCTAACACATATCTACAGCATAAAATAACACATAGATGGCATTCATTCATAAACACTCAAAGAATCTCATGCAGGAAAAAATGCTATTTGTATTAATATGAATGCATGTTTACAATATGTTCGAGCTCAGACTACGACAGAGTCTTGGCTCTCTCCTCTCTTCCTATCCTCTGTTCTACTCTCTCTAAACAGAAAACAAAATATCATTTTACAAAGGGGGCTCCTCGAGCTCTTCCCTCCATCTCACCAACTCTCAGTAATTACATTAATTACATTGAATGGGCCATCTAATCCAGACTGGAGTTAGATCCCCTTCTACCTATCAACCATTAAAGGCGACTCTAACTACAACCTTCTCAAAGGCATGGCTTTGGCTCTTCCAGCCTTTCAAACATTTAATACAATTTCAAATTTTGAAATGTGAGAGGATTGGCGTCTCTCCTTGAATGTGCGCTTTGAATGTGTTGTTGGCTGGCACATTGTTGGCGTGGAGAGATGCTCCTGCATCAATATTCATGCAAAATCTAGTGTTGTGCACTGTACATTTCTCCCTCCATTATATACAATCTCCAAATATCACAATAGTTCTCACAACACTGAGAACATTTTACTCGTCTGCTATCAGACTGTCTAAAAAGGCTAACTCACTACTCACCAACAACAACCTTTACAGTCCTAATACATTCTACTTATACAAAAATGGGACAAAGCCCTTACAAAAACCCTAACCCTAAGCGGATTATGTTTTTCCACTTTCTCCTTGACTTAATCTTGGTTGGTCCTCGACCCAACCGTTGCTCCAAGTCAATGCTTGTCCACTTTCCAATTGCTCTGTAGCAGTTTGTCCACTTTTTAACTTCTTTACTCGACACTAACTTTTCCTCTTTTTCTGGCGCCACTTTTCCTTTATTTCCAGTACCCTCCCCTATTTTTTGGAACTTCTTTAATTCCTTCAAAACTTCTTCGATTTTTCCAAAAATTGGCCTGCACCAACACATGCATAAATATGAATAAAGGGATGTGATTGTGAAAAAAGGATAGCCTGAAAAAAGAGGTTCCAACTTTGTGTATATAATCTCATTTGAGATACTGTGGCAAAGGAGAAATTGAATTAACCAAGTTTCCTTTATGAGACATTGGTATATTTTTCTTCTTGACATACCTTTTACCAAAAGGTGTGACACATGTTTGCAATGACATTCAACTAAAAATTCAAAAATGAAAATTAAGATCTAAATGAAAATCTAAATGAAAATCTAAAGGAAAAAACCCTAATTAAAATTACAATGTCTTAAATCAATCCCATAGATTATTTGCGATAAGATAATAGCATGCGTGATCACCGTGAGAATAGAAAAAGAGAATTGGGAAGAAAGGGAGATGAAACAAATAATTCATAGAACCCTTCCCACGAGATGAAAGAAAATGTCACCTAGACCTATGACCTAGAACTAGAGCTATGACCCTTGCCACCTTCCTTTGAATATCTCTCCAATCTGAAATATTATAACCAGAAATGGAATGCATCTCAAGTGTGGAGATAACATTTATGAGTTTGTCGGTCACTTGCAGATCTAGACCAAAATTGATATAAATTCCAAAGCTCAAACGCTCCATTATCCCACAAGGCCGACAGTTATGCATACTAGGGCATTCAATAACCATATCCATAATTGTTTGCATGTTGTGGAGGCTAAGGCATGTCTCGTTACTCCCATATTTATGCAAATGAGTTGATATATTAGTTGTTTGTTCATGTGAGAGTTTAATGTTGATTGATGTGTTTGACCATATGAAATGTTAAGGGATGATGCAACTAGAATGCTCCCCATTTTTTACATGTTCTCCTAAGATTTGTTCAATGGATTTATTAGCCCAAATATCTATTGTCAAATTCAAATATTAATTCACATGATAGAATGAGGATTTAATGATGGAGCTTCCCTTCTTTTTTACTCAGGAAAGGGTAACTAGTAGTTTGTTTTTTAATTGAGAAGATTTCTTTAGCATTGATTTGATGACCACCGTGGAAGCCCCAATGACTATCAATGCATTGACCTTAGCTTCCTTGGCCATAATAATACCATGCAAGAGTGCATATGATTTTGCATGATTGTTTGAAGCTTGGCCAAGATCCCAAGCATAAGTAGCTACCATTTTTCCTCCAATATCACAGAGAACCCCCTTGCACATGCTATCCCTGATTTATGATAGTCCTTACTGGAACATCATCCTTGTGGATATTAGGAAATCCATAAATTCCAAGCATCATCGTGTTATGATGAGTTAGTTTATTTTGTATATTCTTCTCAGTAGAGAACTCTTTAATTACCTTATTAATTCTTTTAGAAATTTTATTTTGAGATCACAATCGAGTTTTCTATAACTCCCACTAGTTCTGAGGTGTTCCAACATTTTATATCATAATCTTATTTATTTTGGCACAATCGTGGAATTACACTTGTCTACTTTAACTATTATGATGTTTTCATTATTTCTCAACTTTCTTAAAGACAACACTTTTACCTTTCTAATATTTCCTTTTGGAGGATAATTTATTTTTCTTAATGCTACATGACATTCTTGCCTCACCTCTTCTACTAATTTATTTTGTAGGTTCTTAATTCAATGTTGAATGCAACATATTATATTTTCCATTGGTAATATTTCTTGGTGCAACAACAATTTAAAAAAACAAAAACTGAAATGGGTATTGATTATATTGAAAGTTATTCGACAACACGTGTATTCCAAGAGAGGACGAACACCTTCAATAACCACTCACAAAACCAAATCAAATATCAACACATCGACTTTTTTACATGGTAAAATCACTGTGGGGAAATATCCATGGCCCCAACCAACATGGCCATTTGGAGCAATTTAGTAATACAAAATAAAATATTGTAGAGAGATTTACAAGATAGTTTCTCACAATCGATCATCGTCAAGAGACCTCCGTGCTATTTAAATAGAGATCGTGGACCAATCGGGTGTTAATCCATGGATTAATGTAGCCATTAAGATCTAGGATAATATTAGTCATCGGATCACTCTATGTCTGGAACATATCGTGACCATCAATTTTCCAAACTACAAATGCATACTAAAGAAACACACTTTAACCTAATGACACATTAGACCAAGTTGATCTTAATTGTAATACCCCAGGTTCAACCCTAGTTGGAATGTACATATAGGCTAGTGAGACAAGATACTTTTTGCTAGAGTGCCTTTGTAAATATTTTCTAAGGTCGGAGTGCCTATGTGAATATTAGGCTAGGGAGCCTGGTTTGCTAAAAGGCTAGCATGCCTTTATTGTAATTTTTAAATCATACTCATACTATTAATAAAAATACATCATTGATACAAACCGACCCAACAAAAATGACGGGGGGCTAAACTCCACTAGAAATGGAAAGGGGGGCTAAGAGTCTAGGAAAGGGCTAAGATAAGGGGGATTAAGCCCAATGGAATATTATATTAATATTCCTTAAAACTAAATTTATGGATATGAATATATCCTAAGTTTCTTAAGTGGGGACAAGTGAATTCCTTGAGTCCCATGTGTCATAAAAGAAACATGCATATATAAGAGGGGATTTAGTGTATTTACTATCATTCATTTAGGAGGGATTCATCATTTGTACCAGGGAAGTGGACTTGTTCATCCATACATGTACATAGTTGAAGAAGCCGGTTGTCAAGCACGTGATTGAAGAGGCGAGTTGCCAGGCCCGTGAGCATTTTCTCTAGGTGAGAGAACTATTGGGAATTATTTCCCAAGGTGCCAAGCTACAACTACATGGCTCTAAGACTCCCTCTCTATCATGTTGTTGAAGCCCCAGAAGGGAAGTGGGGAAATCGAAGGACTGTTGAGAAAAGAAGGGGCACACTTCCTAGGGTGGGATAGGCATGTGGGGCATGAGGGACTATAGGATAGTTTCTAGAGTTGGCACCTGAATTTGAGAATTGATGTTGATTGAAAAACCTTACACTGGCTTAGAACTTCCTTTTCTCGGGTAGAGTTTATCCCTAGTTTGGGGGTGACCCACTGCTGAGTTTATGAGTAGTGTGGTCTATGGATGGGAGGAATGTGGAAGTTATACATGTATTTGGTGTTTATTTCATGAGATAAGTGTCTATCATGTGCTTATTTCAATTACTGTGTGTCTAATTATGAGTTTTTTTTTATAGAATATA
Source organism: Picea sitchensis (assembly GCA_010110895.2). Taxonomy (NCBI): domain Eukaryota; kingdom Viridiplantae; phylum Streptophyta; class Pinopsida; order Pinales; family Pinaceae; genus Picea; species Picea sitchensis. The sequence goes on along the minus strand of SNQJ01S0033402.1, from coordinate 36,749 downwards.
TGTTATTAATTCTATGTATGAATTGTTGTTATTGTGTGTTTCTTTTATTCTACATAACTTTGTTTATATGCAGAGCATATATTTAATTAAGTGGTATCATAGGTTATTTTTTTTATTTTTTGGTAATGGGGACATTACAGAGCATATCAATAAATTGAATCGGTATCAGAATTCATAATTTGCTTGTGCCATTCCCCAACTCGGGGTTGGGGATGTTACAAAGTGGTATCAGAGCACCAATTTTCAACACTGGGCCTAGATGGGAAAATTGACATAGTGCAGAGTTGAAATTGCAAAAATTTAGTTGTGGAGGATGTCTGCAACTTGTACGCTAAAAGTATTCTTGTGAAATTGGGAAAATTTCACGGGGAATTTGAAAGATTTGAACATGGGAGAGAGAAATAATCATTTTCAGTTCTTAAATTGAGCAAATTTGGTTTTGTATATAGTCGAATTTTGAGTTACAGTGCTGTCGTGGTGAAATCATAAGCAGTTGGGTGAAATTGGGCAAAAGCCCCAATTTTTGTCGTTAAAATTCATGGATAATTTGAGAAATTTAGTCCAGGGATTAGATATTCTTAATTTTTTTTAATCCATGTCTAAGCAAATTCAGACATGGAATTGGTCGAATTTGAAGTTACAGGAAAGACATGGAAGTTTGAGGGAGATTGATGAAATAAAATTTCCAAGTCGTGGATGAATTTGGGAGAACTCGTACCAGGAATTTCAATTGGCCACGCACATAAGAAATGGGTTTTATAGAGGATTAATAGGCAGTTATTTGGATGAAATTGGTCAAAATTATGCATTTGCAGAGTACCATGGTGAAAATTGAGCGAAATTGGGAAAAGCCCCAATTTTTGCAATGTAATTCATGTATATTTTTATGTGGATGAGTCGAATTATAGGTACCTAAGTTGAATTGTATATTATAGTGCGCCTTGGTGTAATTGGGTGACAATGAGAAAAATTCCCAATTTCAGTGGAGGAATTATGGAGAAATTCGATAAGAAAGGTGTCGAATTTTGTGTGCCATTGTTAATTTGGTATACACAGGGATGAAATTGACCATATGAATTTTAATTACAAAGATGTAATAGTGTCCCCAAAAATAATTTCTAAATTGAGCAATTTTGGGAATTTCAGAAAAATAGGAAATTTAAAAAAAAAAATGGAAAATTTGGGTATTTTTCCTACCATGACATCATCCTAATGTGGAGGGTATGTGTCATTTGACATGGTATACAAGTGAAATGTACTGCCATGGTGGAATATCCATATTGACATGTACATGATAGCAGGGAAGAATCGGTGGCGAGTGACTCAGCGCCACGGTGGGGCATTCACACGTCGAGCGGAACCATGAGTCGAACCCACAGAACTGCATTGCAGGGGGGTGGTATGGTGTAGTTAGGATAACCCCATGTGGGGAGCCAAAATCCACCGATATGAACCACTTATTTGGGGCCTTAACCTTGGTTAGGTCTTGCACCCTACCCCTCTCGGTTAATGGTCAGTAGGTCGGGGGGACTGCAATGTGATGTGATGTGTTCATCACCGTCGACAACCTCTGCATGATAACTTTTGGATTCAAATGGAATGAAAATTCATGTGAGGAAGTATGGGCATGGGATGGTAGTCTCCCATCCTTGCAACCCAATAAAATATTGTCACATGGCAGCTCGACGATGGGACAGAAAGGTAAGGTAAGCAAGTCGAGAGATTAAGGAAAGAGAAGGAAAGAAGGAAGTAAGAGTTGATAGGGAAAGGCCAGGAGTGGCCAAGAGCTGACATGGAATCTTTGTAGGGGTTTCAGGTGGACTAGGAGGAAATATTAGCATTCCATCCTGTGGGATTTATTTCAAATTATCATAAAATTAATGAAACTTATCGGAAAGTTTCGATGTTTACCATGTTTTTTTTTTTTTTCCAAGGAATGTTTTAGGCCCTAAACAATGTTTTAGCTACTCGAAAACTATGTACCCAGGGCATAGTTTGTGTATCTCAAATGAAATAGCTCAGTGATATCTTTCTAACATTGTATTACATTCATCAAATGTATTTAAGATGAGGGATTTACATCCCAAGCAATGGAGAGTAAATTTTAAGCCCCAGTTAACTTCTGAGGGCCATAACTTCATGCTCTGGAATCAGATTGAGGCGTAGGAGCAGTCTATGTGAAATCTCTTAAGTCATAGATGGAATCCATGGAGACAAATTAAAATTATGGGCACATGAAAAAAATTTGATAGGGAATATAAGTTAGTTGTAGCATTCAAGGCCAAAAATATTGATTGGACTAAAACTACAGCGGGTTGTATCTAGCAACCTAGAGCTCAGATGAGGATGAAAATTGGCCAAATTGTCCAAAGTATGATTATGAAGTAACCTAGTTGTGCTCCTGTCAAATTTTCAAAGGATCGGGAGCAAGGAGGCATAAGCTCAGTTAAAAAAAATTGCACTTGGTTGAAGGATTTTTTTGGGGTAATACTCAAATGGCCATAACTTTCTGCTCAAAAATCAGAATTGAGCAAGAAAGAAATAATTGGAAATTTATTGGACCAAGGAGTCCATGATATCACCCGGAATTGTGAAATGAGCAACAAAATTTACAGGAAGTCAAAAATAAGATTATGGTGACCATAAAGGAGCAAAATTGTGCATATGTACCAGAATTGTATATTGTGGTTGTATGCTTTGTTTAACCAGAATTTTTAGAATTTCTATCTTATATAATAAATGTGTTGCGAGCAAAGATTAAGGTTGATGATAAATCATAGAAATTTGTCTTTAGAAAATTGGTATCTTCAAGTATGAGGAACAAGACAGGGTTGGTTCTTCAAAACGGGGAATGAATGCTTGAGGAAGATACTAGCTGAAGATGTCTATACTCAGTGAGTAATATAGAGGACTCTCAATGGAACTAGGATTTGGAAAAAGACTTCAATATGACAAATATGCATACCGATTGGGGATCCTAAATAAGAGAGATATCATCCATGTTTCATGATTAAGAAGGAGTAATGGGTATGCATGAAGCTGAGACCATGGAAGTGTAGAGAGATGGTTTTCATAATAGGTTAGAATGTTGAAATTTGGTTAATGATAAGTAGAACTACTCAAAGAAAGAGTGCTAGGACAAGAATATTTCATAAGATGATCAAAGTTCAAGATTGAAGAATGTTAAGGTATGAGTTTGGATGCATCCACGAAGGGTTGGAAATCCACTACAAGAAAATCGTTGGTGTTAACCAAAAGAGAATCAGGGTGTAAAAGTAAAGTATGTGTTGATTGAAGTAAAGAAATTACAGTCACTTTAAAGGTTTCCAAGTTACAGGTAAGAAATACATTGAGACTAGATCTATTATAAAAGGAATTGATTATCAAAATGATAAGTATTTAGATAATGAGAGAATCTTAATGCATATATGAATATAGAGTGCACCATCTCCATGGATTGGCTATGCAATTATGGAGTAATTCTACCCTTATCGTTATTAGAGTGCACAGTGGAAGCATGGTATGAAGGTCGCCACTTCAGAAGTGAAGAGATGAAATTGTATATAAGTAAAAGGTGCCATAAATCCATACATAATGTGTAGATTGGATCCAGAAGAATGTAATCAGGTTTCAAAAAGGGTTTTCCATAAAATGTAAGAAAGATTCTAAGGTGGAGTAAATCCATTGAACATCTTCAGTTAATGAAAAAATAAGTAATGAGGTGCATGTCAATCTAATAAGGGTGCATGGAAACACTCCATGGGGGATGAAAATAATAGAAGAGGTTTTTTAATGTACTCCAAAAGTGTTGAAGGTAATTACCAAGTAGCATGGAGATATCAAGACAAGAGGAATGTAAACAGGAAAAATAATTTCTTGAAGGGAAATCAATACGGGACTATGAAGAAGAAAATAATTATATGCTTGGTATAGAATGAAAAAGAGATGGTACCTAAAAAGCATCCATCTCAAGTGGAAAATATCCATGGGATACATTCCACAGGTTGGAAGTATCACTGAAATTTATGATGGAAAATAATAGTGTTAATTACTTCCAATCAATTATATGCAGGTGGAGAAGAAGACATGTGTGCATCATTATGGAATGCTAGAAGTTGACTATGCATGTCAACTTGAAACCAAATGGGTCAGGAAAAGAGAAAATAATGGTTCAATAAATTACAAGTGTTGAAGTGCCCAGTCAAGGAAAGGTTGAATCAAAGGGATCTAGAAATTGAGGAATGCTAAAATTTAATATGTGGCAGTAAAAGCAAAGGTAGCCAATAATGATTGGGATGGAAAAGTACTTGGGACATAACCAAGATGCACAATGATTTCAGCAAGAGTAAACAAGGATTCAAGAGCTCAATAAGACTTGGGATAGCCAAGAACAACAAGGAAAAGTGGTACATGAAGAAAGAGGTTGTTGCAATTACTGTAGAAACAATTATGTTATGGCTTGTTAGACAGCCATACATAGTACAGGAAAATGGAATGCATATGCATTTATGAACATGATAGTGATGCAGTATTAGTGCATATAGATATGTTGCAATGAATGTAGATTTGTTAATATCCATATAACAGGATGATGACTAGAAGTAGTTTATTGTTATATATTATTATGAAAGTTGTTAATGATGGTTTTTATGCCAGGAAAGAATTGATTATTGCATGGTTGCAAGTGTTGCTAATGATGTTGTTGCATATGGAAGAAATCCATATGAAGGAAGCTCCTACTAATAATTGTTAGCCAGGCGACATTAAATTTATTTAATGGTAGCCATACAGGTATGAGTTTATGTACTTTTATTTCATAATTGTTGAAAGGAATTTAGGTAAGAATTTCCTCAGCCAAAATTGATTTTATAAAATCATATTATTGTACTAGTTGAATGCATTAATGGGAATAAGATAACACTAGGTGTGGTAAAGGTTGGAGGCCTGTAATAATTATGAAATCTTCTTAGCTTTTGGAATGCATATAATGACATAGTAGCATGTCATGTTAATTTGGTTATGAGCTAATAACCAAAGAAATAAAGGGTATGACCCTGTTATAGGAATGGATGCCATAAAATCTAGTCATGTGTGAGACCATGACATGGTTGGTTATGGAAAGGTTTGGTTATGGAAAGGCTATGTACCACACAAATATCCAATGAACTTCCTACTTCTAAATAATGTTTGGATTGCAACCCTTTTGCTAAGACTAATGAACACCAAAAAATTATATTGTTGGTGTAGTGTTCAGGTTGAAAAGGAAGGTATCCAAATAGTTGAGCAAGCAATGGGAAGTGTATGGAAAATGTGTCAAGGCATCGGCCAGACTTTCCAATTTACCAATGGTGAGATACATGATTCAAATATTTGGCATTATGAATTCAATGCAAAAGTGCATCGAATAGATATGCATGAAGAGTTGCACTCATGCATAGTGTGTAAGTGGTAGAGTTACACTTATGCATGATAAAATTGGTGTTCTTGAATGCATTTGTGGAATGCTTCTTTGTGAATGCATGTATATATGATATTAATGGAAATGATTATGCTAACAGATGAAATGATGTAATTATTACTAACCCATGAAGTTGAGAACATTTTAGGAGTTGTTAGATAATGCAACAAGGGAGTTGCAAGTTAAAGTAGTCACAAGAAAGCTCTCTCAGAGGAATAGAGTAAAACCTTGGATGATGATAATATATACGTAGAGAATGATAATTCCATTCTAGTTAATAAATAGATTGTTAGTTGTGAGTGAATTGCTAAATATAAACAATTCTAAGATCACTTTTTAAACTTTGAAATTGTTACAATACAAGTATATGATATATTATGCAAGAGGCACTAATAATCTATTGGTTGAATGTAAGATGGCAGCATTGCAAGCAGGGATGATTTTAAGGATGAAAATTTATTTTAAAAGGTAGAAACCTTGGCAAATCTCACTAATCCTTCATATGGAAACTATAAAAGTTTGGCGATATTTTTGTAAAAATATTCAAATTTCTAACGATTTTATATAGTTTGTATAAATTTTTGGCGATTTTTAAGGTAAAATAATTTTTTCCTATAGAATTTGGGCGAATCATTTTTAGAATGGCGAATCCTTTTTTGGGAAAAACCATGGAAAATTATCCCATGAGCGAAATTTAGCCCCTAAAATCATCCTTGAAATTTGCAGGAGAATTAGTCTCCAGTATAGTGTTGCAGAAGGCCATAATAAAGATTGATGCTTGTTGTTGCAACAACTAAGAAATTATGAGATGGAATCTCATATAGGGAGAAACTTTGGGTTTCCTTATCAAATATATTTGAATTTCTACATGAAATTGATATCATATTGTCTCATGATGATTTTATCTGTGTGACACAAATGAGACGATGCTTAGGAAGAATGGATATTGTTGGGACATTGGAACCTTAAATTGCAGATCCTTAGTGGGGGTTTGGTAATGAGTTGGAGCTCTCCTTGTGTGTGAAATCCTTGGCAAGATGGATCGTTGAAGGATTGTGTAGCAGTGAAAGGATGCCTGAGCCTAGAAGGGTGAGTGAAGCAAGGAGGAAGCAGCTCAAGAATACCACAGTGAGCAGAATTCTTCCTGAAAACAGCTCCATGGAATAGAGAAGGTGACTTCCAGTTGAAGTATGAAGGCATGGATATGATGCTTGACAAGAAGAGCACTAGAAGTATAACAAGATTCCATAGCAAAGGCATGGAACTTTATGAAGAATTTGGCTTGTACATTATATATAATGCACTAAGGACAATGCATAAATAAGGGGGGGAGGGGGGGATGTAATACCCCAGGTTGAGCCCTAGTTGTAACGTACATATAGGTTGGTGATCAGGGATACTTTTGGCCACAGTTCCTTTGTAAATATGTTCTGAGGAAAGAGCTCATATGTTATTATTAGTCCAGGGAGCCTCGATTTCTAAAAGGCAAGTGTGCCTTTATTGTAATTTGTAAATCATACCCGTAATATTAATAAAAATACATCACTGATACAAATCGACCCAACAAAAGAGATGGGGGGATAAACTCCACTAGAAAGGGAAAGGGGGGATAAGAGTCTAGGAAAGGGTTAACCTAAGGGAGATTAAGCCCAATGGAATATTATATTAATATTCCTTAAAACTAAATTTATGGATATGAATATATCCTAAGTTTCTTAAGTGGGGACAAGTGAATTCCTTGAGTTCCATGTGTCATAAAAGACACATGAATATATAAGAGGGGGATTTAGTTTATTTCTTATCATTCATTAAGGAGAGATTCATCACCCGTAGCAGGGAAGTGGACTTGGGAAGCCATACTTATATGTGGTTGAAGAAGCAGGTTGTTAGGCTTGTGGTTGAGGGAGTGGGTTGTCAGGCCTATGGTTGAATAAGTGGTTTCTTAGGCCCATGGTCGAAGAGGCAGGTTTTCAGTCCCATGAGCATTCTCTACAGGTGAAAGAACTGCTAGGAATTATTTCCCAATTTTCCAATATGTAGCTAGAGGGATTTGAGACTCCATGTTCGACATGTTGTTGAAGACCTGGAAGGGAAGAGGGGAAACCGAAGGATTGTTGAGCAGAGAAGGGGCACACTTTTTGCGGTGGGATAGGAATGTGGGGGACGAGGGATTGTAGGATGGTTTCTAGAGTTGGCATCTGAATATGATATTTTTTTTTGATTGATAGACCTTATACTAGCTTAGAACTTCCTTTTCTCGGGTAGAGTTTAGCCTCATCTCGGGGGTGACCCAATGCTGATATTATGAGCATTATGGTCTATGGTTGGGAGGAACGTGGAAGTTATGCATGAAGTTGGTGTTTATTTCATGAGATAAGTGTCTATCGTGTGCTTATTTCAATTATTGTGTGTGTAATTATGAGTTTTTTGTTATAGAATCTCTATTGTTAATTCTATGTATGAATTGTTGTTGTTGTTGTGTGTTTTTTCTATTCTGCATAACTATGTTTATATGCATAGAATCTATTTAATTAAATGGTATTAGAGGGTGTTTGTTGATTTTTTGGTAATGGGGACATTACAAATCATATCAGTAAATTGAATTGGTATTAGAATTCATAATTTGGTTGTGGCATTCCCTAGCTCAAGGTTGGGGATGTTACATTAACTAACTCCTAAGTGTCTAAATATCGTAGCTCCCCCCTTAAGAACAACTTGGGATATGATTGAAGGATTTACAAAGGTGACACAATAAGAGAAGGAAGGAAGCATTAAATCATATCCCCCCTTAATGACAACTTCATGAACTCCTAACATAGATCGAAGTTTGGAAAACTTTTCTTTTGTAAGAGGCTTTTTGAAAATGTCTGCAACTTGATCTTCTATAGGGAAAAATAACACTTCAATAACTTGATCATGAATGAGTTGTTGATGACATGCACGTGTATCTCAATGTGATTATTTTGTTAATGTTGAACTTCATATTTGGTGAGCTTGATGGCACTCAGATTGTCGCACCCAAGGGTGTTCAGATGTTGTTTTTGGAAGCTAAACTATGAAATGATCTATCGAATCTTGAAGTCTTCTTAACTTGCATTAATCGTTGCTCGATACTCTAATTGTTCTAAATAAAGAGAAATATCCTATTTTTTCTTACATTCCTAAGTGACAAGTCTTGAACCAAGGATGAAAACATAAACTAAAGTAGACTTTTGATTATCAAGGTCACTAGCCCAATTTGAATTGGTGAAACCAACTAGTAAAGGAGCCCCCCCTAAGTTGCAATGTATCATGAACTAAACTCTAGCCCAGACATACTGAAGTATCCTTTTAGATTCGGTCCAAATTATTTCATGGAGTCTTTGCATATACTGGGAAACAAGACCAATAACAAAGGAAATATCAGGATGAGTATGAGTGAAATATAAGAGGTTGGAAACTAACTAATGTTACAAGGTGGCATCAACTTCAAGAGAAGTACAAGTGGAATAAATTTGACTCCAGACTGGAAGGGAAAAGGGGTTAGTTTATAATCATTCATGTGGAATCAACAAAGAAGGGAACAAACATACTTAGACTGAGAAATAAAAATTCATTCCTTGGTTTGCAAAACCTGGAGGCCAAGGAAATGGTGCAAATAACCTAAGTCGATCATTTCAAATTTCTTCTTCAGGTTGGTTTTCACATGGTTTAAAAGACTAGGGTCACTACCAATGAATATAAGGTCATCAACATAAAGAAAAATTATTATGGGATGTCTTCCTACTTTCTTGGTATAGACATTAGGGTCGGATTAACATCTAGAAAATATGGTATCAAGAAGAAAGTTGTTCATTTTGTCATACCAACCTCGAGGAGCTTTCTTAAAACCATCAAGAGATTTCTTAAGGTGACAAACAAAGCTTGAGTCATTATGGATATAACAAAGAGTTTGTTCCATGTAGATTTATTCTTGCAAATCCCCATGCAAGAAGGAAGATTTTACATACATATGATGGACCTCCCATTTATGTGAGGCGAAAAAGGAAAGAATAGGGTGGATGGAATTCATTTTGGCTACGATGGAAAAGGTTTCATTATAGTCAATTACTTCAACTTGAGATAATCCTTTGGAAACTAACCAGGCCTTGTGACTTTCAACACTTCCATATGACACCTACTTAGTTCTGTACACCCATTTACATATGACAAGTTTTCTTCCTTTTGAAAGAGGTACAAGATCCCAAGTATCGATCACCACTAAAGAGAGATATACTTCATTCATTGTTGTGTCCCAATCTGGATGACCTGATTCTTCTGCAAATGTTTCTATATCATGAGTCTTTGAAACTTCAACCAAAAGAGAAGAGGCTCACTAGAACTACGAACATGTCTGGTGTTGAAATGAAGGATCACTAGTAAGATCACTAGTTGCTTCTTGAGTTGAGCGGGCCCATATGGGAAGTTGTGGTGTTGTTGTAGGTTCATGTTCAATGGACTCACATGGAGGAAGGTGAGAAGACAGAGGTGGGTTTTCATCCTCACTATAATCATCTGAAGAAGAGGAAACTAGAATAGGAATAGAAGATGGCACAAATGTCGAACATGGCTCACAAGCCGAAGAAGGAATAAATGTCAAATTAGGCTCACATGCCAAGAGATTTTCAAAAAAATTAAAACATCTTTTCTAACAATAATTTCATTAGAATGAGGTTGAATAAGTTTGTAACCTTTGACATATTTAGAATATCCAAAAAAAATACACTTCTTACTTTTAGGTCATAAATCTTTCCTTTTCTCATAGGAATATGATCCCATGCTACACTACCAAATACAAGAAAGTGGCTTACATTTGGCTTAATTTTATTCCATGCTTCTTCTGGAGTTACATTTTCTAGATCCTCTGTGGGAGTTCCATTTACTATGTGTGATCCAAAAAGGATCCAGAGAAGGCTAAGAACAACTCAATATGCTCAGAATGGCTTCAACAGACAAAGAAAGGGAAAAAATTCAAAGTTCCCAAAACTCAGTTAAAATGGCATGGTCGCGAAGAGTGCATCGCAAGCTTTCTAACGACGCAAACGTCTCATCAAACGGAGTTACAGATCGAAACATATAAGTGATCAGAGTTCAGGTCAAACTTGGTCAAAAGGTCAAAGGTCAAGGTGACACGTGTCACCATTACAAGGGTGACACATGGCACGTCTGTACAGGGAGATGTGGCACGATGTTACAGGCATACGTGGTAGATTCTTACAGGTACACATGCCAGGTTATGTGTTCCAGTCTTTGATTGACATGTGGCAGAGGAAAACCAATGATAGGTTGCCACATGGCAACCCCCCCCATTGGCCTCTTATAGTACAGTTCATTAAAAATATATTGGAGCCAATGGGAGTTGAACTCCTAGCCTCCTATCCCAAAGGAATTATAACTCTGCACTAGCCAACATGCCACTATATGGTCCTTGTTTATATAATGACAGAAATATTATTTAAGCTTGAATGTTTTATGTGGGCGGAAAAGAAAAGGGGCTAGTCCCTCGACCTAGCCCCCGGTTATATGATAAACCATGCGAACACATTTCAAACTCCCACCATATATGGAATATTCCTCCAAACTTAACCGCCCACCAACTTTCCGCCAATTTAGCAGAGCACGCCAAATTTGGTTGCAACCATGTGTATTAAAAGGGGAGTCCATGGGCTTCCATCCCGGGACCTCTGCCAGCCAACGCTCTAAATATAGAATCCACTACCAATGCACCAACAACCTCATTTAATCATGGCCACCTGGATTATATTATATAAAGCGCATTTCCTCTAGTTTTTACACATCAAAATTACTCACTTCAATGATGACCTATTGTCATCGTTACAAGTGTCGCAAGTGTCGCATAAATCATACAGTCATCTTGCTTATGTTGTGTCTCGAACGAAATCACAAGGAACACTTGAAGACACCCTCAAAGACTGGTTTAAGAAGGAGAAACCATTTGTTGAAGAGTACAAAGATTTTGCCATGAAAAAACCCACTTAAAAATGAATTTTGAAGGCCATTGCTCCCCTACCCACTGTCAGGGAGTGACAACGCTCCCTACCCTTCTTTGGGGGAGCGTTACAACACTTTGTGCACCCTTATGGTGGAGCGTTGGGATTTTTTAAGGAAATTTTGGGCAGCGCTCCCCTACCCACTCTCAGGGAGTGCCAGCGCTCCCTACCCTTCTTTAGGGGAGTGTTGCAACACTCTGTGCCCCATTCTGAGGGAGCGCTGGGCTGTTTGAGGAAATCTTGGGTTGTTGAGGAAAATCAGGGGAAAATCCCCCTCATCTCTAGAGTTTGTTGGATTCAAATCTAAGGTCAAGGATGGATCTTAGGGAAGATCCACAACTGATGGAGAAGGATCCTCAACCTATCCCAAGAATCTCTAAGGTGGTTGGATCTCTCCAAGATTATATAAGGAGGCTTTCTCATGGTGAAATGGATGGAGAAATAGAGACATACCTAACTTATGATCTCATAAGGAAGGAGAAAACATTGAAGGCATCAAACTTATGATCTCATAAGGGAGATAATCAGTGAAGCATAGTCATTCTTCTTGTGGTTCATTTGAGCAAAGGGTTTGGACAAAGAGAGCTTGGTGAAGTTGTTGCATCTACATCTATGGTTGTAAGTACTTTTCTTTGTTTTCATTAATATATACGTGCTTGGCCTGTTTCCTTCAAGATTATGTTTATTTACATGAACTTGTCTTTAATAGATAGATCTGGTTTGAAGCCAATCATAGTAGAATAGGAAGCATGTTTTGTCTTTGATTGGATTGCAGGACTTGTTGAAGAGCTTGGAGATCGGAGATCAACTCGGACTGAGCGAGGACAAACATCTAAAAAGGTACATATTATTCCTCTTCTCTATACATTAGTTTGGCTAGGTTTAAAGGGATGTCAGTGACCAATGTTAGCACCTTTCTGTCTTGGTCTTAGGAGTGTAGGTACGAAGAGGGGATTCACCTGTCCGCAGGGGGATTTCCCTGTAACACCAGTGTACAGGAAAAGAGAGGAGAACCAAGAGCACTCATGTACATATTTTGGCATATATTTTGAGACAGGGCATGCATTTCAAGATTTTCCCAGTCATTTATTGCAGAGGCAAGGCACGAAAATTGAGATAGGGGTGTCTCTTGGGCCTGAAAGTGTCAGATTCAGATCGAGGTGTGGAGACAATCATTTTAGGTAATTCGATGCAACGAACGCAGTGGTGATGTTAGTTTTCTTATCTGAGCAAAGATTTTGTAGCTTAACTCCAAAATGAGGTATACTTATGTATTTTTCCCAATTGTTTTGTGAAGTTAATAAAAAGACCTACCCATTTGAGAGCAGAACCTGGAGACGTAGTCCACTAGGGAAGACATCCGTTATCAAGTTCTTTGTGTTCATATTGCATTCTTATGTCTCTTTCCTTTTGAGCTTTTCCTTGGTGTACTTTGGTTTATGCTCATTTAATACAATTCTTTAATAAGTCACCTGACGAAAAGACGTCAGATCATGTTGGTATCAGAACAATCATCTTTGAATTGAATTGTTGAGTATGAATGCTTACTAGGCCAAGCATAAACAGGGTGAAGGAACTCTTAAGACTTTCAATCCTGAAATTGGTCGTGCATCCCGAAGGAAGAAGATGGCAGAAGAGGACAAGCGTGATGAACAGGAGAAAAACTTTCACATGGTCTTCTAACATATGTCAGACATGATCGAGAAAATGTATGGAGATTACGAGAAGAGGATGAAGAAGAAAGGGAATAAAAAGGAAGCACCACCAGATGATGATGCTTTAGTAAACCAAGGAGCTGGAGGAGACCCTCCTGAGCCTCCATCTTCACCTTCAAGTTCTAGTTCTTCTTCCTCTGAGCATTCTCATCACTCTCAACATTCTAACCATAAAGCCTCTTTTAAGAAACCATTATTAAAGCTTGATGTAAAGTTTTCCTTACCTATGTTTAATGGAGATGCTAATCTTGAAAAGCTAGATAATTGGATTTGACATGTTGAAGTATATTATCGTTTTCAACATATTGACGAAGAGGAAGTTAAAGTGCATTTGGCTTCTCTTCGGTTGGAAGGAACCACTCTCGTATGGTGGGAGATCAAACTACAAGACAGAAGTAAGTGTGGTAATCTTCTTTCCTCGTGGTTGGAATTTAAAACAGAGATAAGGAAGCAGTTCTATCCATTAGGGTATTTACATAAAGCAATGATGGAATGGAAAACTTTAAGGAAAAGTAAAGGTCAGACTGTACAAAGTTTCACAGAAGAATTTAGGAAGAAATATATTGCATTGAACATTCCTTTGGATTCTTATGAAACTTTAATGATGTATATTGGCGCACTTCACAATTATATTTGTCATACTTTTCTCTTGTTTAACCCCACTAGTCTTGACAAAGTTTGTGTGCAAGCCACTCTCCTTGAGAACAGGGGGAAACATGTTCAAGAAGATACCACGAAGAAACCTTCCAATTTCCCACAAAAGACTTTCAATAAGTTCAAAAGGAAGGACAAGAAGACCGCTACAGTAATGAGAGAAGGAGGAAAACCATCTTGCACTCATTGCAAGAAGGGCAGTCATGATGAAGAACATTGTTGGAAATTGCATCCAAAGAAAAAACCGACACGGTTCGGTGGAAAGGAGAAGACAAAGATTGTTGCTACAGTGTAGCAAGATCTTGGTTCTGAATAAGGAGATGAAGGAAAGATGACAACGGCTGGAGTACAAGGTAAATATCCCCTTCATGCTAGTTCAAGTTCCAATAATGAATCTCATGTTGATGAACGAAAGAGGAATGAGTTATTTCATATACGAGTTGTATCTAAACATACTAAGATAGATACATTATTTGATCTGGGTTCCCAAGTAAACTTAATATCTGAAGAACTTGTAAAGAAGATGGGTCTTGAAATGAAACCACATCCGAAGCCTTATCCTCTTGGTTGGGTATGTGATAAATAAAAACTTAATGTCACCAAATAATGTAGGATAAGATTTTATATTGCTTTAAAGTTGATTGATGAAGTGGATTTGGATGTTGCACCACTTGATATATGTGGCATATTGTTGGGGAGTTCTTATCTTTATGATAGAAAAGCAGACTTCTTTCGTCATGAGAACAAATACCACCTTACTAAAGGGGGAGTGGAATATATTGTTAGAGTTCACAGCATGAGGGTAAATACAACACTTGTTAGTGCAGGGAAAATGAAAAGACTCATAACCACTAATAAGATATATGTACTCATGATCGTCAAAGAGAAAGATGTCGGGACATTTGACGCTTTCCAAGGGTGTGATCCATCATATAAAAATAAATTTTTGATATTGTTTCTAAGTATGATGATATTTTTCAGGAACGGGATGGATTACCTCCTAAGAGGGAAATCCAACATGAGATACATCTTCAGCAGGATTCTTCGCTTCCTAATGTGGGCATGTACAGGATGTTAGTTGTGTATATGACAAAGATCAAGAAGAAGGTACAAGAATTATTGGATCAAGGGGTCATCAAGCCTAGGTCATCTTCTTGTGGTTCTCTGATCGTGATGGTGCCAAAGAAAGATGGCACATGGAGAATGTGTGTCGATTACTGGGCTTTAAATAAAATCACAATGAAAAATCGATACTCTCTTACTCGTATAGATGATTTACTTGATCAGTTGAAGAATGTTGTTTATTTCACTAAGTTGGATTTGTGAAGTGGATATCATCAAATCAGGGTTGCAGAATAGGATGCATGGAAAACTGCCTTTAAAACCAAACAAGGATTCTTTGAGTGGTTAGTTATGCCATTTGGGCTTTGTAATGCTCCGACAACTTTCATGTGTGTGATGAATGATGTATTCATGCCTTTCCTAGATGACTTTGTGATTTTGTATTTAGACGACATTCTTATTTTTAGCGGGACTTGGGATGAACATGTGAGGCATGTAAAGCAAGTATTGGATACTTTGAAAAGTGAAAAGTTGTATGTGAAAATGTCTAAATGTGAATTTGGCAAGAATAAACTTGTATACTTAGGTCATATCATGGGAGAAGGACAATTGAAGATTGATCCTTCCAAAATTGAAATAATTGTAAAATGGCATGAGCCAAAGAGTGTAACCGAAGTCCAAAGCTTCTTAGGCGCAGTCCAGTATTGGAGGAGATTTATTCCCAGATTCTCCTTTATAGCAGCTCCTTTGCATTCCTTAACCAGTGTGAAGAACACTTTTCAGTAGAAAGGAAAGCAACAAAATGATTTTGACACTATGAAGGGGAATATCAGTACCGCACTAGTATTAGCACTACCAAATATTCAGCAACCTTTCGATATTGAGACAGATGCCAACGGATACACTATGGGTGCAGTATTGATGCAATATCGTAAGGCTATTTGTTACCACTATGAGACTTTTAACCAAGATGTTGTTAACAATACTACATATGATAAAGAGTTGTATGCATTAGTTCAAAGCGTAAAGAAGTGGAAGCACTACTTGTTAGGGAAGGAAACAATTATACATACAGATCACCAGCCCTTACAGTATCTTCAAGCACAAACCAAACTGAAACAATATCGAAACTACAGATGGATGGGTTTTATACAACAATTTCATTTGGTAATCAAGTACAAGAAGGGTACAAGTAACAAGGTAGCTGATATGATTTCTAGACCTCCTATTGTTGCTTCTATTATTTTGAAGAATACTTCTTTATCTCATGATAGCTATGTAGAGAAAGATGCCATCGATGAAGATTTTAAAGAAGTATATGAGAAGCTAACCCATGGTGCATAGGTAAAGAACTATTGTCTGCAGGGAAAATTACTCTATCATATTGGGAAGCTATGTATTCCTACAAGTGAACGAGTCCATGTAATACGAGAAGATCATAATTATCTTGTGTCTGGGCATTTTGGGGTAGGAAAAACTATGGCTCATTTACAAAGGTTTTGTTATTGGCCTCAAATGAAAGCAATTGTAACTAAATATGTAAAGGGGTGTGTGATGTGTTCTACTTGTAAGCCAACTAATAGAAAATTGGGGCTATACTCACCACTTCATGTTCCATCCCATCCATGGGAAATCATTTCCATTGATTTTGTAGGGGGGTTACCAATGAACAAAGGGGGTCATGACTATTTGTATAATGTATTGGATAGGTTCAGCAAGATGTGTATCTTGATGCCATGTAAAAAGAAGATCATTGCTGAGCAGACTACTAATCTCTTCTTTCAGTGTGTTTGGGTTAACTTTGGGTTACCCACGTCCATTGTCTCGGATCGAGATACTCAATTCCTTGGGGATTTTTGGACTAGCTTGTGAAGAATGATGGACACCAAATTGAAGAGGAGCATTTATTTCCATCCATAGACCGAAGGACAGACAGAGGTGGTAAACATAACAGTGGTACTTTTTCTTCGAGGCTACTACAACAAGCATCTTAAGTTATGGGATGAACAAATACCCTATGTACAACATGCTTATAATCGAGCTTTACATTCATCCACTCAGATTTCACCTTTTGAGACATGTTTCGGGTACCTACCAAATGTTCCTTTGGACTTGATGTATGGGAGAGATGTCGATGTGAATGAAGAATGAACAGAGGACATAGCCCGCAAGTTCATCCAGAGGATTCAATAGATACACTAGGAATTCAAGGAATAGTTGGAGCAAATTCAAGCATAGTATAAAGCTCGACATGACAAGCACAGGGTTGATCATCAGTTCCAGGTTGGAGACTGGGTATGGCTTCACATCAGCAAGGAACAATTGAAGAGTGATGGAAAGAAACTCAAGCCTATTCAATATGGACCTTTCACTATATTGGAGAAAAGTGGCACTAATGCTTTTTGTTTAGATCTTCCACCGTATATGCATATTTATTCAGTTGTGAACGTAGAGAAATTGAAACTTTTTGAGCCTCCCATGATCATGGATCAGGATGAGGAAGTTTCAAGACCTTCATTGATGATTTCGCACCTAAGTACTTAGATGACTTACCGAAAGATATCATCTTGGACAGAAGGATGAGGACTTCACTCAGGGGTGATGTTGATTATCTTCGAGTGGGCTTAAAGGGCACACATCCAAGCAAGGCAAAGTGGATTGAGAAGGACAAAGTGAGGGGACTCTTCCCTCACTTGCTAGTTGATTGATGAAATATTTTGGTGGTCCAAAAAGCTTTCATTGGGAAGGTGTGATCCAAAATGGATCCAAAGAAGTCTAAGAACAACTCAGTATGGTCAAACTGGCTTCAGTAGACAGAGGAAGGGAAAAAATTTCAAAGTTCCCCAAAATCAGTTAAAATGGCATGGTTGTGAAGAGCGCGTCACAAGATTTCTAACGATGCAAATGGCTCGTCAAACGGAGTTACGGATCGAAAAATATAAGTGGTCAAAGTTTAGGTCAAACTTGGTCAAAAAGTCAAAGGTCAAGGTGATGCATGTCACCACTGCAAGGGTGACATGTGGCACGTCCATACAGGGAGATGTGGCATGATGTTGCAGGCATACATGGTAGATTCTTATAGGTACAGATGGCAGGTTATGTGTTCTAGTCTCTGGTTGACACGTGGCAGAGGACAACCAATGAAAGGTTGCCACGTGGCAACCCTCCCATTAGCCTCTTACAGTACAGCTCATTAAAAATATATTAGAGTCGACGGGAGTCAAACTCCTAACCTCCTAGCCCAAAGTACTTACAACTTCGTGCTAACCAACATGCCACTATATGGTCCTTGTTTATATAATGACACAAATATTATTTAAGCTTGAATGTTTTATGTGGGCAGAAAAGAAAAAGGGCTAGGCCCTTGGCCCAACCCCTAGTTATATGCTAAACCATGCGACCACATTTCAAACTCCCTCCATATATGGCATATTCTGTCAAACTTAACCGACCGCCAACTATCCTCCAATTTAGCAGAGCACACCAAATTTGGTTGCAACCATGTGTATTAAAAGGGGAGTCGGCGGGATTCAATCCCGTGACCTCCTCCAACCAACGCTCTAAATATAACATCCACTACCAATGCACCAACAACCTCATTTACTCATAACCACCTAGATTATATTATATAAAGCGCATTTTCGCTAGTGTATGGGACAAGAGAGGAGAACCAAGAGCGCACCCGTACGGATTTTGAGACAGGGCACGCATTTCGAGATTTTCCCAGTCATTTATTGCAGAGGCAAGGGTGTCTCTTGGGCCTAAAAGTGTCAGAATCAGATTGAGGCATGGAGACAGTCATTTTTAGGTAATTTGACGCGACGAACGCAGTGGTGATGTTAGTTTTCTGATCTGAGCAAAGCTTATGTATATTAACTCCAGAATGAGGTATACTTATGTATTTTTCCCAATTCTTTTGTGGAGTTAATAAAAAGACCTACCCATTTGAGAGCAGGACCCGGAGACATAGTCCACCAAGGACGAACTCCGTTATCAATTTCTTTGTATTCATATTTCATGCTTATGTCTCTTTCCTTTTGAGTTTTTCCTTCTTTATGGTGTACTTTAGTTTGTGCTCATTTAATACAATTCTTTAATAAGTCACCTAACGAAAAGATCCCGGATCAATGTGATTTGCACAGTAAATGGCTTCCTCCCAATAATTAAGATGTAATCCCTTAGATTGGATCATACAATTATCCATTTCTTTTAATGTGTGATTCTTTCTCTCAACAACACCATTTTGTTGTGGTGTATATGAAAAAGTATGTTGCATTTGGATGCCTTGTGCAGTGTAGTAACTTGTAAAATTGGTGTTCACATATTCTCCTACATTATATGTTCTTAAACTTTGAATTTGATGTCCATATTGTTTTTCTACAAGGGCCTTGTAGGCCAAAAACTTGTCAAACACTTCGCTCTTAAGTTTTAAGAAGTAAACCGAAGTGTTTCTAGAGAAGTCATTTATGAAAGTTAATAATTACTTGCACCCAGACTAAGAATGATAAGAAAGTGGACCACACAAATAACTATGAACAAGTTTCAAAGGGAGCGAGCCATGCCAAGAGGCACACTTGTCAAAACTTTCTCGATGATGCTTTTTGAGAACACAACCAACACAAACACCATCTTTGCAAGAAACAAGAGGAATACCATTCAACATGTGTTGATTACATAGTTGATGCAATTAGCGATAGTTTAGATGACCAAGCTGCTCATGCCAAATTTTTCTCAAGTCATCACTATGAGAAACAAAAAATGATGGAAAAGGTGATCATCCAAAGTTGTAAAACTTATACAACCTGGTAATATAATCAACAATTCTAGTTGTGACGACATGATTAGGATATTTTAAATCCTTAATTACAACTTGGTGAGGTGAAAACTCTATGATTTTATCTTCACCTAAATGAGTAATCTAATATATTGATAGAAGGTTGCAACAAAGACTTGGAACACATAATACATTATTGAAATGACCATTATCTACCTTAATTATTCCATACCATGCAACACTAAGAGATCTATCGTCACCAACAAATATTTTATTGGTGTTACATTCATTTAGAGAAAAAAATATGTCTTCATCCTTAGCCATATGATAAGATGCTTCAGAATTAATAAGCCACTCATCAAAAGAAGAAGTAGAAGTTGCATTGAAGGAGAAACCGGAAGCAGAAAGTGCATGTCCATGAGAAGAAGAAGAAGAACCAATACTGATGTTTTTCTTCTTCATTGTTGCTTCTAAGGTTTCCATCTTTTTAAAATGTTTAGACTCCACATGACCATCTTTCCCACAAAAGTTGCAATGTATGTCACTAGTATTCTTACTTTTGGATTTTCCACCTTTGTCATCGTTGGGAGAAAAACCTGGCAGAGAGGGTTTGGGACCCTTGTTTTTCTTGTTTTTGTGGTGAGGATGTTTCTTCTTGGGATTCTTGGATTTATATTTCTGCTGGACAACTAAGGCTTTGTTGGATGTACCTGCAGTGCTAATCAATCCAAGTTGCACAAAATTATCTTTCTTTGGAATTAGAGCATCACAAAAAGACTCAAGAGAAGGTTTTTTATAAGCACTCCCAAGAGATTCTCTTGTGGCATAAAATTTAGATACAAAAGCCAAATATTCATTATCGATCTTAACAATAATAGCATATATGCATCGATCTTCCTCCATATCTATTTGGCATTATATACACAAAAGTATAATTGTTTTGAACTTAGATAATCAATCTTCAATGAAAGGAAAATCATTTGGAGTTAAAGTCATTAATTGGTTTTCCAAATAGTGGGCTCGAATAATATTATGTTTACCAAACACAGCTTCAAGATTTTCTCAATCTTTATTTGGGACCTCAATTCCTTGAAGGTGAAACCTTAAATTATGAGAGATGGGAATTATGATTAGTCTATGTGCTTCATCATTCCTATTATCCCATTTGGAATACTTTTCATCATCAGTGGGTTCTTTTTCTTTTCCCAAGGTAAACTCGCACAGTCCTTTACTTCTTAATACATCCTCCATATGGGATTTCCATGAAAACTAGTTGGTACTAGTAAACAAAAGATCATTAGGAGAAGCCATATTAAATACGTAGAGAATATGGATTCAAAATATGAAACTGATGGTCTGTATGGATATCTCTTGAAAAAATAGGTCAATTAAAAAAACGACATTGAAAACAGACTTCAGATGTTAAAGTTATGCCATTTTGAAAAAGGAATAAACAGTAACCAAAGAGCCACATGGAAAGTAGAAGTTGGTCCACGTGGTGATGCTCCTCCTAATTGTGCCTGCAATCTTACTTTTAAATAAGTTACGTATGAAGTGACCCACTTTTATAGAATAAGCATGAATCACTTTTACAATGAAGTTACTTTGTAAATGAAATTTGCGCAAAAAATAACCTAAAATAAAATATTAAGTTATTTAATAATGATTCACTTTTATAATTAAGTGAAATGCACTTTACAATAAATGCATGAACTTTTTCAAAATAAGTAACAAAAAGGAGACTTGAACTCAAGACCTCTTACTAAGTAAAGTAACTTTCAACCAAGTGAGCTAGTGCAAAACACATTATAGTCTTAAGATGGAGGATTGGGGGTGTTGTTGTGGAAGATGACCTCAGAGTGTGTGCTTAATACAAAATTATTTTCATACGTTCACACACAAAAATAATTTCGCTTCTTGACAACACCAAGGGTTAGATCTTGGTTAGCTTACCCGAAAAATACAAATTTTCCCTATATTTTTAATTTACCGATATCGCACAGAGTGCACAATGAAGAGAATACGCAGACATGAATATCCTTTTTGCTTTGTTTCTGATTTTATGAGATCGCATAGAGCACAGGGAAAAGAGCATATCCATATCAATAAGAGTAGGAGCCCGTATACAAAAAAATAGAAAATAGAAATATTATCTCTGTAAAAATTTAAAAGGGAATATTTAGAGTTTATACCTCTGGATCTAACTGAAATGGTCATACCTTGGGAAAATTGATACCTTTTCAAGTGAAACAAAGAGTGTTTCTAGCTTAAAGAAGCAATGGACGTAATGAAACACTCAAATTTGCCCAAAAATATACAGAAATGGAAGAAACCATAGATGCGGCAACATGGCTTCAAGATCTCAATCTACAATGAGAGTGGGTCTTCAAATGCGTTTTGATACCATGTTCGACAACACAGGTATTCCAATAGAGGAATAACACCTTCAGTACCCACTCACACAACCAGATCAAATATCAACACACTAATGGTTTTACGTGGTAAAAACCCCTGTGGGGAAACATCCAAAACCCCAACCAATATAGCCACATGGAGAAAATTATTAATGAAAAAGAAAATATTGCAAATAGATTTACAAGAGAGTTTCTCATAATCGATCATCGACAAATGACCCTCCATGATATTTAAATATGGATCATGGACCAATTGAGTGTTAAGTCAAGTATCAATGTAGCCATAAAGATCAATGAACATATGAGTCGTCATATCACTCTATGTTGGGAACATATCGTGACCATCGGATTTCTTAACTACAAATGCATACTAAAGAAACACGCTTTAACCTAACGAAACATTATACCGAGTTGATCTTAACAAACTCCTAAGTGTCTAAATATCCTAACAAAATAAAGTTGTATTTACACCATACAACACATGATAATACATATCAACTAGAGAAAGTTTGATGATTGGGATTCAAAATTTCCCAAAACTGTAGAAACTCCACCTTGAAACTTAGTCATCGTTACAATCCTTTTGTAACACCCTGTTTCCCCCAGTCTGTAAATATAACTTTATTGGCCAGGAACTATGGCAAACTCAAATTGTGAATGTTTAATTGGTGGAACTTTGTATAAATGTCGATGAATGTAAATCCTATTATTTTGTTGGATAATGGAAACGTGTTGTGTGGCTGCTGAGAAAGGGGACGTGTTACGAAAAAGAGGCCACGATTGCTAATAAAAGGTGGTGGAGGGAACCTCCACTGAACCAGTACCATACTGGAGTTAATGTTGCTCATATCAGAACAACTCTCTGCCCATAAATGAATCTCCATCAGGCTGGTAGGTGGGAAGGGCCTCCTCAAGAGTTAATGAGGGATGGAGCAGACTGCCCATTAGATGGATTCCAGACCTGACCACAGATGGGGGGATTCGAGCCACATGCAACCTTTCTGACGGAGGCAAGAAGGAGGGGCATGGTGGACAGAGGGAAACCTACGAGAAATGCAGAGACGAAGAGCAAGAAAACCTCTCGGGTCCGAAAGATGAAAACAACGGGAAATTGAGTTCTGATTATAGGAATGGAGACTGAGGGAGAAGAAGGAGAGTAACCTTCATCCTCGTCTATTCCTGTATAGGGAGAAGGAGAGTAACCTTCATCCCTAACTTCCGTTGAGATGGAAGTAAGATATTGAATCTCAAAGCATCGTGGCCTAGGCTCGGGGGTGGCCAATGATAAATCCATTGGGAGTGATTGAGCCTATGGTTGGGTGGAAATGAGCACCCCTCTCAGCAGTCACATCACGTCCAATGGTTCCGATAAGTGTTTTTAAGCCTTGTATTTTGAATTGAATATCATGGACACATGCTCATGTTTATATGCGTATAAAGGGCTTATGTATGCTGTGAATTCCTGATAATTAGATTGTAAATAATAATTGCATGTGTATACTTATGCCATAGTTGGTCTCTGTATAAGATGAGTAAGTCTAGGTCATGAGTCAGTTCCACTGAGAATCATCCCCCTGCCTAATTCTCTTGGTATTCTGGTTTAAATTCCTCGAGGGTACTTTCCCCAGGGAATTTCATCATGTTTCAGAGTCGGAGTAATCTCATCGGCATGGCTACCGCTATGGTAAACCCATGAGATTGCCCTACCTCGGTGCCATAGCCCATAACTCGGCGAGTTAGGAAGGCACTACATTTGGGTCAGCAGCCTAGGATTGACTATCTAAGAACCCTCTGAAGGATCATGTGATCCAGTCCTGGAAACCCGGTCCAAGAAGGAGTTAGCTCTCGAATGTTCAGAGTCGTGGGAGATTGAAACTCTGAGAAATGGAATTTCTTCACCCAAGTTCAGAAAGGATAGCGAGTCCAATTAGCGAAAAGGGTGGATCCTTTCGTTTGCTAGACGAACAGATGAGATCCTTTCGGGAGTATCCTAGTTCTATCAGGACTGATGGATATAGAGGAGAAGCGCAAGCATTAACACCTCAACCCCTTCCATCTTCGCAAGTAGCGAAGGAACCAGGACTGTAGATCCCAGGATCCATCGGGAGTTACCTCGACCGTCCATCGGAAAGGACACATGGAGGGTGAATGGCGTCTCACTGACTCACACATCAAAAGAGTCAACGGGTGGAGTTCTAAGGATTCATGAAACGCGAAATCCCGATTTAAATCTAGGTCGTTGGTCATCCCTACATAATCGCGACCGTCTATCGTAAGGGGGCAGGTGGCAACAGATCAGAGCAATCAGAGTCTTGGTAACCGGGAGATTGGCGCAGAGGAGTTGTCAAAAGTCCCAAAATCACTCCAACCGTTGGATCGGGAGTGACAGGTGGCGAAGATCCAGAAGCCACCGGGATTTCAGAACCATAGGCGCATAAGGGTGGTGAATGAACGGTGGAGCACTTCCAAGAGAGAGTGCCGAAATCACAAGCGTCGTCAGATCGTGATAAGTTGCGAGGTGGATAAAGCGAAAGTTCATTCGACGTGTGTAAGCCCAGGAGGATCCGTGGTCATTGGATCTAGATCAACGAGGACTGTCCATTGTGGAGGACGCATGGCAGAGATCCAGAAGCCACCGGGAATTTGGTCACCGGGAAAGTGAGAGTGAAGACTTCCCCAAAACCCCGAAAGAAAATTGTCGGTTTTAAATCTTGGTCATTGATTTGCAGAGGGACGGGAGTCATTGGATCTTACGCCCAACCCATTTCGGGGATTTGAAATCAGGAGTTGGGAGGTGAAGAAACCTTAGCCTTGGTTTCGGGTTTCAGGGATTGGGGAACCAAGGTTCCTTGCAACAGAAATTCCGAAATGCGATCCCTGGTAGCACCTCCTAGTGTTAGTGCATGGTCAGGACGAATGGTCGCATGGACGAAGGCCAAAAGCAGAGATAGATTTTGTTAAGCCCATTCCGGGTTTCGGGGATTGAAGGAGTCAGAGGGACTCACGACGGGAATCGTGAAGTCGCAAAACCCGAAATACCTTTTCGGGAAAGACTGTGGTCACTGCCAGTGGTCACATAGTCGAAGAATAAGGGAAGGGCTAGCCTGTGCTAGGCCCCGTAGGAGTTCAGGGATTCTGTCCCTCGAGAAAAGCCGAAAATTTTATTTTTGGCGTAATGGTTGTGTGACACCTTTCCACAAAACCATAAAACTACACATGTAAAGTCTAACATATTGGCCTAGCAAAAATACTATTTTCAATGAGGCCAGATGTTGAAGTGAATGGATCTATTACTAGGCTTATTGCAATATAAATCCACCAAAGGTGGAGAAAGAACAAAATCCCATCTTTGTTGAGTGAAGCTTTAAATCACTCACTCGATTAAGCTTGATGGTATGAATGGAGAGTATGGGGGGAGGGGATGTTCTTATATCCCATCTCATTTGAATTAAAGAGCTATGCCACTTATCCTTCATTCCAAACTACATGCCAATTCTAATGTTTGATTTGAATAATTTCATCGAATGAAAGCTAAGGTAGGAGCCCCCCCATTTTGGCTTAACATTCCTTGATTAAATCACAGTCCTTTATTTTCCATGTAGTCCACATGGATGTTGTAAGATCTAAGGACCTGATAGAACTCAACATAGAAGAAACTCCTCACTAGATCCCATATTTTGAAGATTAATATAGAGAGACTTGTGGTATGCAAGGGGATCAAGTTTTTCATTTGTCAAATAATAACTAAAGAGTCACTAATAATTATAAGGGATCCACTCTTCTTTTATTTGAGGATGTTTAACCCTTGGTATAAGGCCAAGTATTCTACTTGATTGTTTGTGGATTCACCTAAACCCCAAGTGTAGGTTATTTCACATTTTCCCTTGGGGTTGAGGGAAACCCCTCGTACTTGTCATCCCAGTTGCAACAACAAAATTGAGATCTCGTTCTAGCACCCTTATTGAGGCGTCATCCAAAGTCTGTCATGAAAGATTCATCACATTGATTTTATTAATCTTTAATCTTGGATTTTTCTTATTGGAAAGATTCTCAAACTTCTTTTTTTACTTGTCCATGGTATCAACCAATGTTTTGTTCATTATCCAAGCAGAGGTAGACTCCACTCTCATCCATATATCCTCTCGTTCAAAACCCACAAGATTTAATATGTGAAGTTTAAACTACAAACCAGAGAGACCCTTGATTGTGCTTCTCATCTACGTTAAGCTCAACTCTCTCAATACACATTTATTTTCCCTCTAATGAAGGTGTTGTTTAATCACAACAAAAGACGAAATGCCATCATTATACTTGCACTTTTTTAAGAATGCTATATTAGCAATATTATGAGCCCTTTTAATTCACATCTTCTCAAACATATTAATGTCATTTATTTTTTCCCTTCTATTGAGGGTCAATATTTCATTGTTCATATTTACCCAATGTTTCGGTTTCGTTGCATTTAGTCATGCATAAATATGAATAAAGAGATGATATTGTGAAACAAGGATAGCCTAAAAAGGAGGTTCCAACTTTGTGTATATGCTCTAATTTGAGATAGTGTGGAAGATGATAAATTGCATTAACCGAGTTTCCTCTGTGAGAAAATGAAAATTAAGATCTAAATACAAATATGAAAGATAATAGATCGTATTCAATAAGATAATAGCATATGTTATCACCATGATAATACCAAACTCTAGAAATAGCAGTTGCCTTGCTATTCAATTTTGAATCAAAGGCAACTTTCCAATACATATAGGCTCGAAGCCATTACAACATATTCATTATGAGCTTTATTCATGTCATTATGTGAATTGAACCCGGGTGGAGAGGATAACAATCATTCCTCACAACCATCCAAACTACACCCAATTAACAACAAAATTTATAAATGTGACAAGCATCTTATAAAATTATAATAAAAAGTAATAATAATATTGTAAAAAAAAGAAAGATAATAAAAACACAAATCCAATCATCTTCATCTAATAAGGAGTCATCTTTCAATATGGGAAAGTTAAGGCTAGGTGGTACTTGAATTTTTTTTATTATCTTTGAACATTGGCTTCGTTAAGCATCTCGTGGGTCTTAATCTTTAAGTTTTCAAATAACATTTTTTTTTTAATCTTTGAACATTGGCTTGGTAGGCATCTCGTGGGTCTTAATCTTTAAGTTTCAAATAACATTTAGTATAGCTTTTTTTATAATGTTCTTGTTGAAATCTACATGTTTTAATTTTATTTAATTTTATTGTTTTCAATTTAAAAAAAAAAAGTGTAAACATGTATTTAATAAAATAATTAAAAAAAAATTAGTAAAATATTTTTTGTTTAATGAACTTACATGTATCAAAAGCGATGAAGTGAAAGTTTTTACCATTATAGTTTGCATAACTTTGTTGCACTAAATTTTTTGAGTATCTAACTAAATTTATTTATTTGAGTAGAATTTGCAATTTCAATAGTTTAGTATTAAATTTGAATAATTTGATAATCAATTTTAATTTATTAAATTTAAATAAAAACAAATTAAAAGAGAAAAAAATAATTAATTCATTATTGTATTGATAAAATAAATTATAATGGAGAAAACTGATTATAAAATTGATTAATTTTAATAATAATAATAATCTAATTTTAAGGTCAAGCCAAATTGGTGTATGAGATCTCCTTGTTTGTGCAACAAGAATCTCTTTTCAGTCTAAGGATTTGACTGGTAAAGTTTAAAAAGGTATACATACCCATACTCTACCTCCTCTAAATTTGAATTTATAACTTTTTAAGAAAAAACACATGTTCTTAACCATTAGACTCACTCAAATTATATACATCCATGTTACTGCTTACATTAATTAATTTAAATATCAACATAAATTATAAATTTGTACAAAATTAACCTAAAAACACTTAACGTTAATAGCCCTATTGTACTGAGTCGTCTGGATTTTTCGTTGATTTTCATCGCATGATCTTGAAAGTAGCTGTAGGACTGAAAGGATGAATGGGACATAAAGTAGAATTCATTGACGGTGCCACTCCGTGTATGACTGAAAGGATGAGTGAGACATAAAGTAGAATTCATTGACGGTGCCACTCCGTCATACACGTAGTGGGATCCTTCGTACACGAGGATAAAGAAAGTTTGTGGAAACTTGTCAATTCTGTTTGGAATTTGGTCGGGATCAATTCACTCCACCCTGTTTTACTGAAGAAGAGTCATTTGGCTTTTACACTTCAAAAGATTTTTCGTTGATTTCCATCATCTCTTCTTTATTCTTTAGACTCTGGTGACAGGACGGTGAAGAAAGTTTGTGGAATCTTCTTAATTTTGTTTTGGAAAAAATCTACGGAAACTTGTTGATTTTGTTACAAAGTGTGGAAACTTGTTGATTTTGTCTGAAGAAAGTGTGTGGAAACTTGTTAATTTTGTTTGNACAGGACGGTGAAGAAAGTTTGTGGAATCTTCTTAATTTTGTTTTGGAAAAAATCTACGGAAACTTGTTGATTTTGTTACAAAGTGTGGAAACTTGTTGATTTTGTCTGAAGAAAGTGTGTGGAAACTTGTTAATTTTGTTTGGAAGAAAGTTTGTGGAAACTTCTTGATTTTGTTTGGAATGAAGTCTGTGGAAACTTGTTGTTGATTTTGATGGGAAGAAAGTCCGTGGAAACTTGTTGATTTTGTTTGGAATTTGGTTGCAGAAACTTGTTGATTTTGATTGGAAGAAAGTCTGTGGAAACTTGTTGATTTTGTTTGGAATTTGGTTGCAGATAGAATTTACAGCTGGGCCCGGATCAGTTCCATAGACCGTATGCGATAAAGTATTAACGTGCGTGGTCACCACGAGAATATTTGGTAATGTTT
This sequence comes from Picea sitchensis, assembly GCA_010110895.2. Lineage (NCBI taxonomy): Eukaryota > Viridiplantae > Streptophyta > Pinopsida > Pinales > Pinaceae > Picea > Picea sitchensis. The sequence goes on along the minus strand of SNQJ01S0033402.1, from coordinate 7,779 downwards.
CAAAGCAATAAATTCTTCATTGTTTACACAAACAGTCTTTTTCTAGAGCACAGGTATTTAATATTTAAAGTCAATAAATGTCCGGAAAACTAGCCCGCCTGAATATCTTTACAAAATTTGTCCAGTTGTAAAGTTTGAATTGAGGGATAGAAATTCACAGGCCATTTAAAGTGTCCGGAAAATGTAGGGCTTCAATGTCACAGGCCATTTAAAGCCTGTAGATGTCCGGTAAATTAGCCCGGCAGATCATCTTTACGAATTTTGTCCAGTTAAGAAGTTTGAATGTAGGGTTTGAAAGTCACAGGCCATTTAAAGTCTATATATGTCGGGAAAATGTAGGTCTTCAAAGTCACAGGCCATTTAAAGCCTATAGATGTCCGAAAAATTAGCCCGGTGGATTATCTTTACGAAATTTGTCCAGTTGTGAAGTTTGAATGTAGGGCTTGAAAGTCACAGGCCATTTAAAGCCCATATATGTCCCGAAAATGTAGGGCTTCAAAGTCACAGGTCATTTAAAGCCTATAGATGTCCGGAAAATTATCCCGCCGGATAATGATTATCTTTACGAAATTTGTCCAAAATTTGTCCAGTTGTGAAGTTTGAATATAGGGCTTCAAAGTCACAGCCATTTAAAGCCTATAGATGTCCCGAAAATGTAGGGCTTCAAAGTCACAGGTCATTTAAAGCCTATAGATGTCCGGAATATTAGCCCGCCAGATTATCTTTACAAAATTTGTCCAGTTGTAAAGTTTGAATGTATGAATATAGGGCTTGAAAGTCACAGGCCATTTAAAGCCTATAGATGTCCCGAAAATGTAGGGCTTTAAATCACAGGTCATTTAAAGCCTATAGATGTCCAAAAAATTAGCCCGACAGATGATCTTTACAAAATTTATACAGTTGTAAAGTTTGAATGTAGGGATTGAAAGTCATAGGTCATTTAAAGTCAGTAGATATCCGGAAAATGAAGCTTCAAAGTCACACGCCATTTAAAGTCTATATTACGTTTAGCTCGCAGTGTTACCTTGAATTTATATAAATAAACGATGAAACTCCAATCATTCCCATTCTGTCTGAGGAGGTGAAGATGAACATCTGTTACGTTCGTTCTCTTTTCTGGTCTATTATGGGATTACTTTTCTTTTTCTTTTATTTCACTCTCTTTGTCAGTCCTTTCGTGATTTCCACAGTTCAATTATCTAATCGTCCGCGTCCCCATTTCAACAACGCTTCTGATCAAGAAGCTCTGATTAGATTCATGTCTGCAATCACTTATGAAACTCAATCTTTATCCGCTACCTGGAAACCAAATGTTTCGTTCTGCGAGTGGACACGTGTGACATGCAGTCGACGCAGACAGAGAGTGGTTTCCCTGAATGTTTCAGGAATGGGATTACAAGGTATAATCTCTCCCCTTCTCGGAAATCTATCCTTTCTTAAAATACTCGACCTTAGTGATAACAAATTTCATGGTCACATCCCCTATCAATTGGGAAATTTGTTTCGCTTGAAGACGCTTTACTTTGGTACAAATCAACTCCAAGATTCTATTCCGCCCACTCTCGGCGGTTGCCGTAGTTTAAGATTCTTATCTATGTTCGCTAACAATCTCACAGGAAGCATTCCCGAAGATCTATGCGTTCTCCCCAACTTATACTCCATTAACTTTAGAGAAAACAATTTGACGGGTACAATCCCGGCCTGCTTGGGAAATATATCCTCTTTTGACACAATAGATTTGTCTTACAACCACCTTCACGGGAGTGTTCCTTACGAATTGGGCATGCTAAGCTTCGTGAGAGCTATATATCTCGGTGCAAACCATCTCTCAGGACAAATTCCAGCGTCCTTGTCTAACTGCACTAATCTACAACAATTTCATATAGGTCTAAACAAATTGACTGGTCACATTCCCACGGAGTTGTGTAGCAAGAAAATCCCATTAGCAGGTCTCTCTCTGCTCTTTAATAAGTTGAGTGGCCGCATTCCTGCTTCCCTGGTCAATTGTACGAACCTTCGAGTCATCTCCTTAGGGCATAACCAGCTCAACGGGGTAGTGCCCAAGGAGTTTGGTCAGATGACGCAGCTCGAGGACCTTGCTTTAGGCCAAAATCAATTGGTTAGTGGCGGCACCACCAACCTACCCATTCTTACTGTTCTTACTAATTGTTCCACCCTAAGCTCAATAGAATTGTCCTTTAATAATCTCAAGGGACGTTTACCATCTTCTATAGGTCGCCTCTCTACAAAAATGTCTTACATAAACTTGGTTGTAAATGGATTAATAGGAGAAATACCACTACAGATTGGTAATCTCACTAATTTATCATTCCTTGCTTTAGATATCAATTCTTTAACGGGTGTAGTTCCATTTTCACTTAAAATGCTTCAAAAGATGGAGAGGTTATATATGGGATTCAACCATTTACAAGGAAACATCTTGACAGATATTGGGCAACTCAAAAGCTTAGGGGTCCTAGATATTGAAGGAAATAATCTTTCTGGGAGGATTCCTGATTCTATTGCCCACCTCCAACAACTGAGATATCTATATCTTGATTAAAACCAGTTATCAGGTAATATACCTGCAAATCTAGGAAAATGCATGAACTTATTAGATCTAGACTTATCATACAACATGCTTAGTGGGCCCATACCTCTCGAGGTCGCAGATCTTGCAAATTTAGCTTTGTCTTTCAACCTTTCAAACAATTTATTACATGGACTCATCCCCCAAGAACTAAGCAAAATGACTATGGTTCAAGCTATAAATATTTCTGCAAATAGGTTAACTGGTTACATTCCAAGTGGACTCAGAAGTTGCAAAGAACTAGAATACCTTAATCTTTCTTGCAACGCACTTGAAGGTCTGATTCCAATATCATTAGATGAACTTCAAAGTCTTCAGGCCATGGATTTATCCTCCAACAATTTGTTAGGTGGAATACCCATGTCATTGGAAAATCTCAAAATGCTCATCAAATTAAATTTCTCTTTCAACAACCTATGAGGGGAAGTCTTGAAAGGTGGAGTTTTCAAAAAGCTTGGTCGCATAGCGTTTACGAAATCCTAGTCTTTGTGGACCTTGGGTAAGTCTATCACCATGCTCTGCTCACAAACATAAAAATGTTTCACATCTGAAAAGAGTTATCATACCTATTGTTGCAATTGCAGTCATTGCTATATTGTGCTTGTTTTTGGGATTCTTGTGGAGGCAAAATTGCAAGAGGCATACTCCTATAGAGGTTGGGGCATCCTTAAATGTGGGGCGTCGAAGAATTTCCTATGGAGAGCTCATCACTGCAACAGATGAATTTAGTGATGCCAACTTGTTAGGAGTTGGTAGTTTTGGTAAAGTGTACAAAGGGGTTCTAAATGATGGCACAATCATTGCAGTGAAGCTTCTCACTCTGGAAAATGAAGGGGCTCATAAGAGTTTTGAAAGGGAATGCAAAATATTGGGTAGAGTTAGGCACCAAAATCTAATTAGAATCATAACTTCTTATTCAGACCTCCAAATTAAAGCTTTGATATTTCCATTAATGCCAAACGGAAGCCTAGAGAAGTGGTTATATCTTGATGATGAAGTAGAAAGTAGCTTGACTTTGATTCAAAGGTTGAATATAGCAATAGACATTGCACAGGGCATGGCTTATCTCCATCACCATTGTTTCATGCAAGTGATCCATTGCGATCTAAAACCAAACAATGTGCTTCTGGGTGAAGATATGACAGCATATTTAATAGACTTTGGCATTGCTACCATATGTTTTGCAGACTCTGAGGATTTAGCTTTTACATCCACACATGCACTCAAGGGATCTGCAGGCTACATTCCTCCAGGGATTATTTGAAATAGATAAAATGTTAGAGAATGTCATGAATTTTCTATTTTTGTTCAAAAAATTGAATCAAAAACCTTTTGATAATGATGTTTCAATGCAGAATATGGATTGGGTGGATGTGTCACAACAAAAGGTGATGTTTATAGCTATGGAGTAGTGCTATTGGAGATGCTCACTAGAAAGAAACCCACCCACAACATGTTTGTGGAAGGAATGAACTTGCAGAAATGGGTGGGTAGTTGTTTTCCAAATCAAGTTAGGGAAGTGATAGATAAGAATCTATTGACAATTGACACCATCACTAAAAAAGAGAAGGGACTCAATTGCCTCAGTCACCTTGTAAGCGTGGGTTTGCTCTGCACAAAAGAATCCCCTGAAGGATGGCCTACCATGACCAACATTGTAGGGATACTTCAAAACACCAGAGAGACATTTTTTAGAGTTGTGGGCATTCCAAAATTCCAATCAAATATAACACATTTGCTAGGCAGTACAAGCTGTTAGAATATAAAGGATTGTGTGCTCGTTTTACCACAATGATACCCTCGTCTCCCAACCACAGGCCGAAGCCTCCCTCCGAGCACCTTGACCTTGATCGA
>SNQJ01S0033401.1:38288-56675 GCA_010110895.2 Picea sitchensis | reverse complement strand
ACTTATATATGTTACAATGTGTACATGCATGAATGTGTTTTCTTTACTTTAATTATGTGACAAATTCCAATCTAAAACATAATTATCATATGCATCAGATACATGATTAGAACTTCTAGGTATGTGATTATAAGTAAGAAAATCAAAGTATCGTTCCAAAAGTCATACCCATAGGAATTGTCGTAGTAGAGTAGGGTCTCGCACATGGTAATTGTCATTCAACTGACATATGACTAACTGGGAGTCCAGACGAACCTCTAAATACCGAACACCATGTGAAAATGGCATCATGTAATATTTCTATAACATCGTTATACTTAGCCACATTGTTCGTTGATGGCTCCAGATGGACGCCACCTGAAGACACCAGTTGGCCTTCTGGTGAGTAAATGATCCAAGCGACAAATCCATGTTCCATGTATGACGAATGGCACCGTTTGTGAATCCTAAGTAAATTGAAGACTTCGTTGAAATCTACCAACCAAGTGAAAACTTGGTAAGAAAGTCGATGACATAAAGGAAAATATGTATATACACTAAGATACACTAGTATACAAAGATTCACTCCCAAGCTTGAGGGCTCAAGCATAATATCTTTTAAGGTAGAACCCATTTCTGGGCTCATCCAACATATTCCCTTCACAATATTCCAATTCATGGGCTCCTTTCTCTAAAACACGTTGCACGATATAAGGATCGTGCCACTTGGGGTTGAAATTGCCTGCCCCCAATGGTTCTTTGGTTTGGTCATATAGGAGAACCAAGTGACCCTTAGCGTACTTCCAAGGATAGACAAACCTATCACACTGAACCTTAACACTTCATTTATTCTCTTTGATAATCGTAGAGGCATCTCAATGTTGCTCAACTAGATTCTCTAAGTGCACAAGGCGTTCTTCAATATGAGATGTGTTAGGCAGGAGCTCAATTTCCAGTTTGAGGGAAGGGATTTCACTTTCAATTAGAAGGATCTACTCCACTCCATGTACTAACTGAAAAGGAGAAAAAACAAAGGAATTATTTTCCAAGTTTTGATATGCCCAAAGCATAGGGTAACGTATTAGATCCCAGTCACATTTACTCTGGATGACAGTTTTTTGCAAGATGGTCTTGAAAGATTTATTCAATGCCTCTACTTTTTCATTTTCCTGGGGATAATAAGGGGAAGAATGATTGTGCTTAAACCCTAGTTTTGATGCCAACTCCTTCATCATTTCATTTTGAAAGTGACTACCATGATCAGTGACAATATCCCTTGGGATTCCTAGCTGGACTATAATTTGGTTGAATACGAAGAATGTTGTCGTCTTACCATCGAATTTAATGGTAGGCATGGCCTCTTCCCATTTAGTGAAGTAATCCACGGCCACAATAATATGATGATGCCCCCCAACCAAAGTTGGGTTATAATCCATAAAATCTACCCCCCACTTGGTGAAGGGACCAACGGTGATGACTGGGTAAAGAGGGGTTGGATGTGAGCACATTTTCCGAGCGAACACCTGGCAAGGGTGACAATTATTGACTGCTTCAACACAATCTTTAAAATTGACGGCCAAAAATAACCAGCTCGCAAAAAATTTTGGGTTGTCGCAAGCCCAGATAAATGACCACCACAAGCCCTAATGTGAAAATCATTGAGAACCAACTCATCTTCCTCGTGAGTCAAGAAACGATGAAAAATATTATCTACTCCTCAATGATACAAAGTGTCACTGATGATAAGGTACTTTTTTGCTTGATGACGTATACGTCATCGATCGTCTCTCGACAGATGTTGGGATAGCTTCAAGGTTTGAAGATAAATTAGAATGTCTCCATACCAGGGGTCTGAAGATGAGATAAGGAAGATATCTTCATCCATGAATGAATCATCATGAATAATTTCCTCATCTATTCGAGGGAAGTCTGATATCAACTCGAAAAAAACTCGCAATTTCTTAGACTTTGCCCAAGAAAAATCGAGATAAAATTCTTGCAAAATAGTAATACACTTATTGTATTTTCCCCCTATGATACTCATGTTAAGGACGTATTGAAATGGATTTATATCTGCAACTACGGTAGTTTTGCAAAGTAATATATAATGTCGTAATCTTTGAACTGCATGTACGGCGGCCAAGGCTAGTTTTTCTACGTGAGAGTATTTAAGTTTAGGACCAAATAAGTTTCGACTGAGATAGTAAAAAATGTTCTCATGGAGCTCATCTTCCTCCTGAACCATAACCATACCAATCATCCCTTTGGATGCGGTGATATAAAGCAAATAGTCTCTACTATAGTCTAGAGGCTTCAGCAGAGGTGTCGATACCAAGGCTTTATTAAGAGCATCGAAGGATTCTTGGGCTCGCTCATCCCATATAAATGGAGTATCCTTCTTCAAAATACACATGAAACCCTTAGTTAAATTGGCATAGTTCACTATGAACCGACGCAATAAGTTAGCCTTCCCCTGTAAACCCTAAAGTTGTTGAATGTTGCATGGGGGAGGCAATCGAAGTATTTCCTCAACCTTCATAGGATCCACCATGATCCCATGCTCAGAGACTAAAAATCCTAAGAGACGGCCAAACCTAACGCAGTGAGGGTTCAAATGGATGTAGTAGTAACGACATCTCTCAAATACTAATCGAAGGTGAGTGGAGTGGTATACTCTCTTGCGAGAGTGACCAGTGAGATTGTCGATGTAAGCTTTAACAATATGTTTGAGATCATGAAAAGAAAAGTTCATAGCATGTTGGAAGGTTTCTCCAGTGTTTTTAAGGCCAAAAATAATTTTCCAGTATGCAAAAGTACCCCAAGGACAAATAAACGTTGTCTTGTGTTGATCCTCGAATTTGATTTGAATTTGATTATATCCTGAAAATCCTCCCATAAAAGAAAAAACTTCGCTTCACGTGCACTCATCAAGAATATGGCCAATGAAAGGAGTCGAGAAGTTATATTTAGGACAAATCTTGTTCAAGTCTCTAAAATCCATACATATGCAGATGGTTCCTTGTTTCCTATTTACAAGAATGGGATTGGACACCCATTCGGTCAAGGGAACCGGGTAGATGAAACCAGCATTAAGTAGCTTCTCTACCTCTACCTTAATAGTAGGAGCCTTCCTAGGATTAACAGCTCTAAGACATTTCTGAACAGGTCTAGCATATGGATAAGTCTTGATCTCATGTTCGACAATGCTGGGGTTGATCCCTGGCATCTCTTCATATGACCAAGCGAATATGTCACAAAATTCTTTTAAGAGATTGATGTAGATCTGAATTTCTTCAGGCAAACAACATGCACCGATATATACGTTCTAAATTTTGCCATGACTTCGAGATATGTCGATCGTGAAGGTGGGAGAAACATTTGCCATGTACTTTGGCATAAATACCATGTGTATCTAGCAGAACCACAACGTGACCAACCATCTCACTCAAGGTAGATCTAAAGTCATCATGTTCGATCCTAACAAGTTCTGGGAGGAAATAGGAGCAATGATGCATATCGTCCCAAGGCCTATCGATACCATACATGGCCTATAAGATGGCTTCATCTGAAGGTAAATTATCGTCGAGGAAATCATGTGAACAAGATGATTGGGTAGCCCATACGGGCTCTAGAATAGGATCCTCCTCGTTCGTCTACGAGGAGAAAGGATTCGGGTCAGCAGTAGTGTTAAGAATATCCTGATACGCAACCTTTGTTTCTCACAATGGAATTGCCATCCCAATTTGTGACTGAACTTCGCACGACATAGTCGAGGAAGGTAGGGTCCAAGGGTCGTTGAAATATGAAGTACGAAAAGGAACGGACCTCATCGATGATGAAAGCCTACTGGAAATGGCATGAATGTGATGGATTGGTGTCATAAAATAAAAAGCTACCCATGAGAGAGGAATACACTCCGACACCAACATCCTCGGTCGTCTGCCAAGAATTGTCAATCACTAGGATCAAAGGTCCAACTGATGCATTAGGACTAGCATGCACAAAGGAAAATTGATCAATCGTTGCTATTTTTCCTTCGTGAGGAAAACATAAAGTGCAGAAAATAGATGACACGACCACGGTTATGGTATAAGTCCAATTATGCCCTAGTATTAAATTATAGTCAAGGGGTGCATCAACCACCTCGACATCAACCTCCACTATCTTTCCACCTAACTGGACCGGAAAAGAAGGAAGAATTTTGTGGGGTCAAAATGAACATCCATCAAATGCGGTCAACATAGTCATATATTGGGAGAGAGTTGAAGAGCCAAAGGATTTCCAACAGGTTAGGGACATCACTCATGTTGCGTCACCTTCATCAATTACAGTGCATTTGATGGTAATTCTTGTGTACTCCACATGGATTTTAAAGGCCACATGGTAAGGCAAGCGAGGCTTAAAATCTGTGATGTCAAACTTAAAAACCTTTGAGCCACACGGGTCTAGAGATCCTAAAGAAGATAACAAGGACTTCCTCTATGAAGGACACGTCTAGAGCACCTCCAAAGCTGACATCACACAATGGGTTTGACCTAGATCTTAGACAATCGAATAGTTATGGGTAGCTCTAGCATTAGGATTGTGGGCAGATCATTTTAGTACTCATTTCGGAATATGAGGCAGAGGTTCTAGATTTTTGATATGCAAGGGTGTTTCTAGAGCAGGGAGAGACTCTAGACCTGTAACAGTCTGTGAAGAATCGTAATCATGAGATCAAGTGGCTACATCAATCTAAGACTTGACTATATTAAAACATAGATGGCCACCTTCATGTGTTGAGGGGTTTTGACTCCCACTCGACGCATTTCCAATGTTGGAGGAACCTGAAGACATGCGTTGATTATGCGGAAACAGATTGGTCAGCACAGTGGGCGGTTGTGATAAGAGCCTCAAGGCTTCCTAGATTTTGGAGCAATGGTGGATAAAGTGATCATCTTTACAAAGTTTACAAGGAAACTTCACCTTCCACTTTTATTTCTTTCCCTCACCATCATTATTATTCGATGTATCATTGTTAGTGTCATCCTTGGCTTTGTTATTATTTTTCCCACCCTTACAATTATTACCTTGTCCTTTCCTTCTATTCCCTCTTGGTTTTTGGTTACCATTTGGGTTGGCTGACAACTGTACAGAATGCACATCTGCCAACTGAGTGGGAGTGGAGGATGAAGCCAAATATTTTCCTACTACAGGTTGGCTTAGAGACAAATCCTTCAACTAGTTCTTCACCAAGTCTATAGACTTAGAATTTGTAGAGCCTATGATGCCATCAACATGAGGCCCATGATTTTGTCTAGGGTCATAATTTGACCGCAACACGTTAGGAATAATTTTATACAAAATCCCAAACTAATCATATATGAGGTCCAGTTGTTGGGCTTTGAAAATAGCTTATTCCTCGGATGTTACTCCAAATGTAGAAACATCATTTGAAATATAAGGCAATAAGGACTTAAGGAACCACTCCAACAAAACATTTGAAGGAATGTAGGCTTTAATCAACCTCTTTCATCTAGGCCACTCTTGGATATGGTCTGAGATATGCATGGCCTTATCTTGGCAGAAGGCTGACAATTTTTTTATGTTGGCATCATAATGAACCGAAAGCTGGAAGTGGTTGAGAAGGACCAAAATCATCTGATTAAAGTTTTTGTATGTTCCCCTTGGTAGCTCAATGTACCATTTCGCAGTGACCCCTGTGAGGGTGCATTGAAATATCCTCAAATGAATAGAATTGTCATTAAGGGAATTAGATTAGCACCAAATATGAAAAGTAGCAACATGATCAACCAGATCCTCGCTAGTCTTTCCCTCAAATTTTGAAATGTCCAAAGGAATCTTGGTGGGGATAGGGGGGCATGATGGATTGTGATGCACCATGTCATTCATTAATCTCAACAAATTTGGTAGATTAAGCGTGGCCAGAAAAGGGAGTCAGGGTTGCGGATGAGCCCATGCTCCCTAGAAATATTGGTGTTGAGGGATTGCAGGCCATCCATGGTTCTAGTATATTCCATGGCACTGTCCAGTAGGGTAATATCCTCCTCCAAAATGATTCATAAGAGTTTGTATGGGCACCATACCTTCATAGGTGGCATAATGAGGGTTATAAACATTTCCTCTAGCTAGAGGAGCTCTAGGTTGGGGGTTTCCCATAGCATGAAACTGACTCCCTCCGGGTGGAAATCCAGAGGATAGAGGTGGATTTTTCATAACAAATGTGTTTGTCGGAGTTAGTATGGAGGAAGAAGGGGGAAAGGACAAAATATAGGAAGTGAATTGTCCACCCAGTTGAGTACTCCATCCATGAGCATTGAGACTAGGATTAGACCTGGAAAGAAAAGGAGGCTAGCATCCCACCGTAGGATTGGTTTGGGGAATATGTCCTCCACCAAACGAGAGAGGATCATGTGGAGGATCCATGCCCCCAGGTTCCAAACTAGGATTTGCATTAGCCGTTGGAATGGAGGATGAAAGTTGTGATGTCATATTGAGCATACCAAAAGAAAAAGGGTTGGAGACTGAAGGTATGGAATGGGAATTGTATCCTAGCGTACCAAAAAGAGACTCGAAAGGGTTCATTTTTATGGGTTGAATAGAAACCACAGGCTGGGTAGCAATAAGGACGGGAACCTCTGGAACTAAAATCGTCGTGGTTGAAGGAGTCGAAGGAATCCCACTAACCACAAAAGGTATACAAGTCGAGAGACTCCCTGTGTCATTTGGACTTGACTCAGTACCCATAATTGGATAATCACAAGTCTGGGAGGTGGATATATATGCACCATGTCTATTAAATTTACGCCTTTTAGAAGGCAACTTCAGTAAAGACTCCAAATGTGATGGTAACTTCAAAAAATGATGAGAACTTTGAGGAGGCTGGTCTTTCTCCACGATGACTCAAGACTCAAGATATGAAACCAAATACTAGGGACAACTAATAATCAGAGAGAACAGTAAAATAAAGAAAAAAAGGCTAAATGCACACAAACAGGATATAGTAGCTGAAAAGGGGTCTCCCTCACTAGAGTAGGTATTCCTCTCCCAAGAGGGCCCTAAGACTCCCTTCAAAATATTGGAGGTATCAAAATCAATTATAAGGGCCCTTGTGGGCTTAACAGGGCATTCGGTTAGATCCCCCCAGAGAGGTAATCCTCCATAAAGGTTGTGTGTTTTGTGTCCCTTATCTGACTCAGAGTACCTACAGAATAACCCATGCAAGTAACCTATGTGGATACCTATGTCAAGCAACTAGAGCCACCACAATATAACCAATGTGCAGACGAACGATCGTAAATCTGGTTCGTCGTATGGCAGGGTAACAAGGCCCTAAATATTGAAAGCATCGCCTCTCACGGAGGTAAAGGTACTAGCAAGACCCCCATATACGAATGGAACCACATAATTATATGGTGTGAGCAGAGCCTCCTGATGTCACTAGTTACACAATGGGTTTCACCACTCCCTGGTAAGACACATATGTTTAGTTTAATATCCTTGGAGAAGTTTACTCATAAAATCCTATTCCAAGGCCCTATGTCCTATGCTTGTTTGTGTACCCCGAGAAATAAAAATTTTCTAATCAATTTTAGTTAATCAACATTACTTTTAATGGATTTTTTTACTCAAGAGGTGTGGTCATGAAACTAATGATATTATGACTCATCATATGAAAGAAATGAATATAAAAATATTGTTAAGTCCTAATCTTAAATTCTCAAGAGATGGTAATCTTTTAAATGCAACTTTCAATTCAATTTATACAACTTCAATAAAATGTAATATTTCCACATGTGTCAAGATCAATACTAAATAATCAAAAGAGCAAATTCCATAATGCAAAATGAATAAAAATAAATTGTATTTTCCATATAGCAAAAACAAAGAGACAAGGACTGAATAGTAGCTTCACATGCAAACCCCACTGCAAGAAAAAAGAGACAATCCAAGCAGGATACCAAGAAGCAAACACTCAGACCAATGTGCAAAGACAACCAATGAAAAATATGATGAGAAATAATATCACCTGAAAATTCAATAATAAGAAGGTTTCCTATCACTCTGTAAGCACTTAATGGTTAGGACAGAGACCCAAGAAGACTCAACAACCAACCAAACTCACCCAACAAACATCAAGCTCAGCCAGTAAGCCTAAAGAGATGATGTACGCAACTATTTGAGAAAAACTTGTGTATGTACGCGCCCTACAGAAGAAAGGCTCATGTATGTACTCGTCTATCAAGTGAAAAACCGCGTATATATAGTAAAACACTTACAAGACAAGGATTAAGCCAAGAAACTCACATGCAAAGTAAAAATAGGTTGTCAACCAATCAAGACAAGGAAACTCATTCTAGCAGAGAGCAAGTTAAGGAGAAAAACACTCCAAACCCCAAACAGAAGATCAATCCCCAATATGGTTTCCAATTTTGTTACGAGGAAAATATCTCTATGGCATGGGGTAAAACACAACAGATGGAATGACACACAGAAATAAACTCTAATCCCAAGTATGTTATATAAATGAAATGCTAACAAAGCAAGGTAAAGATCCTACCTTGTCCAGACGTCTGATGAAGATCATCGTTGAGCACACAACTCAAAGCTTTATACCTGCAACTTGTCCTCAACAACCAATATATGTAAGAACATGGTGATAATATATAATGTTAGCATATATATTATCATAATTCATTAACATACATGACATATACGCCCATGGAATAATAACTCAAATATTTGTAAGTTATCAATTGGACGAGAAAATAGTATTTATATTAAAATAATCATTAGAAGTATGTAAGTGACAAATTTTTGTAACGACACATATCGGAACTGAGGAACTAAGTCCCTCCAGCTGGGCCTCCACCACTTCAATTTTCCACCAAAGGAAAGCTCATATAAAGGAGATAATGAGGTTCTCCATAACAAATAAGGAAGAGCTTGGGGGTTTAACAATGAGTTCGGGCTTTCAAGGATAAAGGGATGCAGACTCAATGTGAAGTGAAATTTCTCCATAGTATCTTTGCTCTCAAAAGTTGAATTCTCTCCTCCTCCAAGGCTTGGATATGGCTCAATTTATATCCTTCAAATGGAATTGAAGGGATGAGTCAGAGTGTTTCCAGTATATGGAAGGTCAATGATCATGGATCTCGTGACATGATATGGAAACCCGACATAATTTTTAATTTTGAGCACCAAACCCAATGTACATAGGATGTAGTGGAGAAACCTGCATATACGCTTGTTGTATAACTGGTAGGGCACTTATATCTGGAAAAATGTGTTTTTTTGCTCTGGAGGGTTAAAAAAGGGGACTTCAAGTCTGCATAGGGAAATGGAAAGGCCATCCAAGCAATTTGCATGGGGTGAGGCAGAATTTTCTATAACACCCCCTGGGCCCCCTTCATTCAGGGGCCAGCCCCTGAACCCTTGGAAGAAGGGGGATAGGCATACCTACATATAAATCAGAAATATAATTAGGCTCCACAACCAACAATTTTCTATTTTATGCTATAATGGAAATGTTTCTTGTGAGGATTCCTATTTTATTTTATCTTATAGTCTTGTACAATTTCTTAAATCTTGTATGATATTGTGAATATTCATGTGAATAAGTATGGTCCTATCTAAGGCATTTATTCCATTATGAGTATTTGTTTTATTAAAATAAACTTGGTCCATTCTCAGGTCTTATTTTAAATTCTATATATTATTCATATAGAGGAGTACCACCTCTTTAAAAATGCAAGAGGATTTATCCTTGTGATGTTATCTTCAAGACTTTAACAGTCCTAAACTTCAACACTACCCAGCTGAGCCTTATTTGATAATAACTAAAATTGTGGATCTAGTCTAGATTGCATTAAATTGTCACCATACTTATCCTACTCTTATATTTAATAGACCCATGGGCCCCTATTACACCCCTAGGGAGAATTTTTATAGGTAAACTATAATATTTCTAAGATCTTTTTTTCATTTATTAGAACTGGCATGTTATTTTTTCCCTAGTAGGAGGGTGGGATTCCCTTATACATCCAAGTTTTGTTGCATGTTTTTTGATAGGTTTTGAGAATCACTTGACTAATGTTGACCCACTCCCTCCCTTTCCATCCACCGCCTCATGTATGTAGAGATGGGGAATGTTGATTACTAAGTGGGCGACATGATACAACAATGCCATGTGTTGGTGAAATTATATGTTCAATATATTGCAATCATTTAATATGTCAATATGGATTTGTAATCAATAGACTTGATGCACTATATGTGTCGATGACAAATAAATTGCTATGTCTCATGAGTATAGCCTATAAGAAAACCAAATACTCTATTTTCACACTTTTCAAATAACACTCTCCACACAATTCAAAATTCAAAAATCAAAACTCATAAACAAGGATATGATCCAAAGTTCTTGCTCAGATGATGGATCCGTTCATTGTTGGCTTGTGAAAGGGAAAGATGAACTTTGACTCTATCTCCTAGAGAAACTAGACTAACAACAATTAACACTCTGCATACTCTTAAAATAAGACTCAATCAAGACTAAAAGAAATACCAGGCAGAGTAAAACACTCCATTATAGGTGCATGTAGGGTGAGAGATGGTGGTCTTGATCGTTCTTATGTTTACAAGATGTAGTCTAATCAATTCTGGAAGAAAACTCTAAGTGTGGTGGAATACTCCATTATAGGCTCATGTATGGTAAAAGATGGAGATCCAACTTGTCCCTAGATTTGCAAAATAAAAAAAAAACACTACAACATTCAGTCTAGACAAACACTAAAGAATTTAATCAAATTATTGTTCTCATATACTCTCACAAAGATGAGAAGTAATTACTCAAAAATCGTTGCACTCAGAAATATCACATCACACACAAAACTATCACTCACTTGGAATTATCACACATCTATATTGTATGATGTCAAGTGTGTCACTAAAACATAACAAGAATAAAATTAGATGTTGTGATGAAATATAGAATTACTCTATCCATACACACAAAAAACTAGAATTATATTTACAACTAAATACAAAGAGGCTTACCTTGATTGGGTCGGTGGGCCCTTTCCATACCAACAAGGAATCTCTTAAAAGAAACTTACAGAAGAGAATATTTGAACACACACATAGAATCCATAAATTGCAATTATATCATTACTTCATAAAATAGAGGTACAATCTACAATCTTCAAGAACCAATCTTACAGCTTAACAGTGCTTAATTCTATCTTTGTATATGAACATCATCTATAAGGCTCTCTCTTTAAAGAGAAACAACAGTTACAATCAAAGTCTATAAATAACATGTATCGATTTTCAAGGGAACAATTTCATCCTCATGACATGAAGTGCATGAATGATGAAATGTATCATGGTATTCAATGAACAAAGAATGCTCGAGAAAAAAAATTCCTAGGACCCATCGAGAAAAACCTTGTTCAAACACCCAAGCCTGCAAATACGAAACGGGTATTGGACGCACACAGTTGGAGTAGAATACTGGTACCAGACGCACACAGTCGCATAAATTGGTATCAAATGCATATAGTCGCATAAATCGGTATCGAAAGAACATATTCATATAAATCGGTATCGAACAGATGAACTCGGCATTGGTACTGGATGATCACGAAGATAGGTATCAGACAAGCACAAAGATAAGTACCGGATTAGCGTGAAGATATGTACCAGACAACTTGAGTACCAGATGGATGTCGAAACAAGTACTAAATGAATAGAAGTTGTTTTCAAAATATCTACTTAGATCATTCAAAGTAATTAAAGAGATTTAAACATCAAATATTCAATCCAGATCATTAATAAATCTCATAAATTATGATTAAGCATAAGTTACCTCATATGTACACAAAAATGGCTAAAAGGCATGTCTGTTGAGGAAAATAGGCAGATAGTCCATATGTATGAAGAAAAATAGGTCAAGATATGGGACAAGCTAGGGAAATTGGAGGGACAAAAAGGAGGCTCAACGTTTCCCCCATGCCCAAGTTGTTGCATGTCCTCATGAAAAAATTTCTGAATCAATCCTCAAAATTGCAGCACTAGTGTTATCCTCCACCTTGCTTGAGAATTAACTGCCTAGTTTTAAGATATCCAACCCTAAAGCCTCATCTTTAAGCTCCCTCTTAATAACTTGTGTATATTGTATTAGGCACAGAACTTTGTTGAGCTTGGCAGAGACCTCATCATGCTCGTCATGTAGTCTTTGGTTATTCTCCTTCAATTGTGTATTTTCTTTCTTGATGTGCCTATCCAAAAATTTATACTCCTTGATGTGCCTATCCAAAACGGATGTTTGGCCAGAGGACTAACTGGTTTATGTGTTACTTTCTCAATTATCTCCTCCCTAGCTTCAACTTCCCTCCTTAAATCCTTTAGTGTCTCTGTCACTAATTCCTCTGCTTCACTAATAGTTGTCATATACATTTGTTCTTTCTCTGGTGAGGTTGGAATGTCCATTGGATCCTTTTCAAAAGAAGGAACGTGAGGAATTGTCACCTTATTAGCCATGCTCTGATTGGTTCTTCATATTGGACCTAATACTTCCTCGGGTGTGCTAACAGGAATAGAAATTTCCTCCTTTATCAATCTCTTCTTCTTCATTTTAGGCTCAGATATGGGTACTGGACTTTGTTTTTCTTGTGTACTCTTGTCTTTCTTCCAAGGGACTTCGATGTAGAGGTTGGAACTTGTTCCCATGGTGTACTCCTTTTCTTTCTACCAGGGGACTGGGATGTAGTTGTCGGAACTTGTTCCTCTGGTGTACTCCTTGTCTTTATACTAGAGTATTGTGCTATAGTACCCCCCTCAATGACTCTAAATTTATTCTTGATTTTGACTCTTAATTTAGGGGTATTTTCTACTTCGCCAACCTTCTCTTTAGGTACCTCAACAATTACTTCTAGAATATTCTCTGCAATTGCCCAAACCTACTCCTGAGGCATTTCAATAATTACTTCAGGGACATTATCTGCAATTTCTCCAATCTTCTCGTGAGGTATTTCAACCATTACTTTTGGAACATTACCTGCAACCTCTCCAGCATCACTACCAGACCTTTGTTTCTTCCTCTTTTTCTCACTAATTTGTGTTATGCTTTTAGTGGACAGGTCTAGGTGAGTTTTCTTGTTTTTGGATGATTGTTCCACCACATGTGCAGGATGTTCACTTACACTATTGTCTTTCCTTTGTCCAATTTTCTTATAGATTTTGTTGAGTTAGGGCCAATAGGATCTACTTCACTACTGGATTTCTTTCTTTTCTTTCTACTATCTCCATTCTTCATGTCTGGCCCTTTACTATGTTCCCCCATTATATCTCCTTCTACAGACTTAGAAACTTATTGAGAATTTTTTTATGTGAGGAGTTTCTTCCAACTACTGTCTCGTTTTCTCAACTCATGAACAACCAATAACTTCATCAGCCCATGGTGGTAGAGACTAGTTTCAGGATTATTAGAGGCAAACTTAACCCCTCTCACCATATTGTTTAGACTCATCTAAAGAAAATGGGGAAAGTCTATTTGTGGTCCTCCTTCAAAATGAAATAAAATCCTTAAATGATAAAGAAATGTTACTGCATACCTCCCTTCACAAGTTAAAAACTTATGAAAGCAGACAAGCATTTTCCAATATTCTTCTTTGATCCAGCTTCTGGAGATACCTTTCATCCAATCTGGGTCTAGGTGCTCAGGCTTCAAAAATTTATGACATAGGCTCCTGTCAATGATGATGCCTTTGAAATACTTCTCTATAGCAGAAGGAAACTTTGTATCTTTTGTTATGGTGGCTTCAGTGATCGTGAGTTTTGTTTCCCCCAACTGGATTTTCCCTCCATCATAAATTTGGGTGAAGATGCGAGATACCCCCTCATGATGTCCTCTGGATTTTTCTAAGAAGGGAACACAACTGACCTTTTCAAATTTTTCTTTGCATTCTTGATACTCCTTTGTTTCCATGTACGGATGAAACACAAGTTTGTGCCTACCAACCCCCATGTTATCTTAAAAGACGGGTCTCAAAACAAGTATGGGCAACCAAATTTGGGCAAGGGTTTGGTATTGGACGCAAAATTTTGAGAAGAGGGTGATGGAGTCAGAGTAACAAGGTAGTAGGAGTGAATAGAGTGGTGGTGTATAGTAGGAAGCAGGTAATTAACACTCATCTGGATGGGGAAGCCATCCAGAAGAGAATTTATAATGAAAACGAGAAGACAACGGTCAATTCTTTGAAATGATGGCAAGGTAAGGAAGGAGTCTGAAATCATGCCAATGGATCGTATTCATGGATAAGGTGATGATCATACTCAGAAGTAACGTCACATCTCATTCTTACCAATTTTTGTAATGATTACAATGAATGTGGGTGATGTGACCGAAATTCGCCATTGGGTAGCATTCGACGTAATAAGTTTAAAATAATGTGAGGTTATAGAAGGTGGCATAATCATAGTTTTGACATCATACGAATGAACATTTTTAACTAGAGATTCCAAATTGGATGATCACTTCATGAAGAGATTTTTGTACATCGTAAATGATTTTGAAAATAGGGGAAATCATGAAGATTTCAAAAGATAAGGATATGGAGGTTTAATAACTTAACATGACAAAGGGTATGAGAATAACCATATGTTTAACAAAAAATTCATGTGATTCTTAATAAAAAGGAATAAACATTGAGTCCATACCTCTATTACCTGAAATGTATTTGATCAAATAAGGCAATATCAAATGTAGAACAATGTTACCATAATTACTTCATCAATATCGGATCACAGAATTAGTACCGGATCAACACAAAATATCATTTTAGTATCGAACCAACACAGAGAGTATTTTCCAAAATCGGATGAACTCAGAGACTATTTTTTAGTACTGGATGAAGCTTTGACAAGATACCTGGAATCTTGTAGGCTTTCTCTTTGTGTCTAAACATATTATGAGGGTCAAGTTGAAGTAGATATTGGAACTCACTAATGTTGTATGTGAATATGTTCTCCTGAATGATCATGTTGAAAAATTTATAAACAACACATTGATACAGGGATGTTGAACGTGCAGTGGAAGTATCATAAAATGAGGCAAAAGATCCAATGATTGGGCTCCAAGCTCTGTAACAAGAAGGAAATTGTATCTGGACATCCCCTTGTCGAGGTGCATAAACCTCCTCTTTTTGGAACCGGACTAACCACTTATTTTGTTGCCACTTCCATTTTACTGGAAACAAAAACCTAACTATTATTGTCCTATGGATTTTTCTCAAGCCCAGGTCAGTTAATGCTCGTCGGTGTTTTCAATTTTTAGGAGTTTGAAAAACTTAAAGAAAACTCCATATACTGTCCTGTGGATTTTTCTCGAGCCTAGATCAGTTAATTCCCACCGGTGTTTTCAATTTTTAAGAGTCTGGAAAACTTAAAGAAAACTCCATTAGGCTCATTTCCCATGACTAATATACCATGGTTGGGTAGAGGAATAAACTTACCCCTGGAAGATGTCCTCCTTATTGCTTATCTACATGAGAACACAATCAGCTTATGCTTTTGTTAGTAACACCAAAAATCACTATCTAACACACACCTATATACACATATGTACAAAAATTAAATCACACAACAAAAACTTACAGTGATGGTTCAACAGGAGGAGAGCTCCTCTTTCTTACCAATTTCATTTCAAAATTTTGAAGAATTTGTTTGATAAAATCCTCTTTAGACAGAGGCTTATGATAAAATTTCAATCGATGCCCATTTACAACAAAGGAGGTCTGATACTCATCAATAGTTTTTATCTTCATTGAACCATTTTCGTAAATTGTGTCTACTTCATAGGGTCCCAACCATTGAGTGGACAATTTACCCTTGAAATTATTGAACCTACTATCATATAGAAGGGCCCAATCACCTGGCTGAAATGATTTATTCTTGATGTACTTGTCATTCCATTTAGTCCTTTGTTTTTGAATGAGTGTAGTCCTCTTAAGAGCATCTTGTCTGATTTCATCAAGTTCATTCAGCTACAATATCCTATATTTCTTGGATTCATCCAAATTCATTCCCAATTGCATAACAGTCCTGGAAGTTTTTACTTGAAATTCTATGGGAAGCAACACCTGCTTCCCATACACCAATTCATAAGGTTTATGGCATGTTTTATTTCTCCAAGTTTTTTTATAGGCCCATAAGGCCTAAGGAAACTGATCAACCCAGTCTTTATGGTGTAATTGAATTGTCTTGGTGAGAATATCCTCTACCACCTTATTAGTTGATTCCACTTGTTCGTTTTCTTGGGGGTGATAAGGTGAGTATTTCCTATGTTTAATATGATATTCTTCAGTAATGGATTTGACCATATTGGAGGTAAATTGGGTTCCGTGGTCTGTCATTATTTCTCTAGGCACACCAAAACGAGTAAAGATGTATTCAAATAGAAAATCAACAACATATTGTTCATTTGCATAGTACAAAGATTTAGCCTCTACCCATTTAGTCACATAATCTGTGAAAACAAATATATATCTTCTTCTCTGAGACATGGGGTTGATAGGTCCTACAAAGTCCAAAGCCCATTTCTCAAAAGGTTCAATTATTACCTAAGCTTGGAGAGGCATCTCATCACTTGCAGTTGGTTTCCCCATCCTCTAGCAATCATCACAACTGGCCACATACTTCTTTGCATCCCTGAAAATAGTTGGCCAATAGTAGCCTGACTGTACTATTTTGTATGTTGTCCTCTTATCAACAAAATGACCTCCACATGGGCCATCATGGAAGGCTTTGAAGATGTCATACATTTCATCCTCTCGTACACATCCTCTAATCACCAAATCAGGTCATGTACGGTATAGATAATCATCAAGCCACACATAATTTTCACTCAACTGAATAATCCTTTGTTTTTCTCGAGGGGATAGATTCTGAGGTAATTTTCCTATTACAAGATAGTTAGCCACATATGCATACCAATGAATGTAAGTATAAATAGAAAACAGACTTTCATCTAAAAAAAATCCATCCATTGGTGCATTATCACATGTATGAATAAGTCTAGATACAAAATCATCAACAAGGTTATCTTTGACAGGTCTGTCGATGATAGTAATATTGAATTCTTGCAATAGTAGCAGCCATCTAGTAACTCTAGCATTTTTCACAGGTTTATTCATCAAAAATCTAATGGTTGAGTGGTATACAAAAACCTCATACCATGTTATGTAGTGTTTGAATTTATTAATGGCATGAACTATTGATAAGAATTCATTTTCAGTGATAGTATAATTTACTTCGGTAGGGGAGAGATTTTTGTTGACAAAGTACATAGCATAGGAAATTTGGTTTTCTCTTTGTCCTAGAACAACTCCCAAAGCGGTATCTAAGGCATCAGTGTAGATATGAAATGGAAGAGACCAATTTGGTCCTCTTAACAGAAGGGAACTGGAAAGATTTTTCTTTAAAATTTCAAAAGAAATCTAACATTGTTCATCCCAATGGAATTCTTCCTCTTTTGTTAACAATTTGAATAGTGGGTTAGCCAAGTTTGTAAAATTTTGAATGAATCTCCTGTTAGAAAAACATGATCGTGGAGCAATAAAATAAAACAAATGCGGAAACAAAACACAGAAGATACACAATACAATAGAGACACAGATGTATACGGTTCACCCAGTGTGGGCTACATCCACCAGAGAAATTGTCAGGTCCTTCCTTTATTATTATCCAGCATATGAAGGGATACAACCTACAACAAACCCACTGTAACTTCCTCTTCTTCCTCTCACAGTCTCCTATCTCAGAATACAATATTCGCCATCAACCATATCCACAATACATTTCTCTCATAAAAGAGGGTTGCCTTCTAGGGAAAAAAACCCTAACATAATCTCTATCGTTAGATCTGTGACCTTATAATGAACGGTCCAGATTTACAATGAAATTACAATATACATTTACAAGGAAATTTTTCCTTCAGGGGCTTCGCCCCCAAACCCTTGCTGGGGGCCCGCTTGTCCCCAGACCCCCCAGTCGGGGGGATAGCCCCCTTGGACCCCACAGAGGGGGTACCCTCCTCTACACTCCCCCGCGTGGAAGAGTGTACATACTTCTGGGGTGTAAATACTTCATGGGGTATAAACACAACTGAAACTAAAAGACCTTTGAATCAGGAAGATAATCAGGCTCCACAACCAACAATCTCCCACTTGGAGACTGATCTCAACAACTCCACCATTGTTGTATATGCTAGACTCTGAACCTTCTTGGACCTAGAAAATTCCTCATCTTCATATTCATTCTTGAATACCAACTGAAACTGAGCAGGAACTCAGTTTCTCCCTGGTTACTCCCTTTGTTAACATGTCTGCAGGATTCTGGCTAGTGTGT
>SNQJ01S0033401.1:0-28610 GCA_010110895.2 Picea sitchensis | reverse complement strand
GCGGAATGGATCCTGATGATGAATGATGCAAGTCAAGCCCAATAAAGCCCCTCAATATATCCTGAACTCTCTATCACCCCTATCTGGCTACTCTGGTAGGCATAGCACTTTGTAAAGTTATAATGTCCCAAAATGGGGACATTACAGTCCTCCCTGCCGAAATATTGCTTGTCCTCCAGCAATAACTGAATCCAACTACATATGATATCAGGGTCCCATATCCACCTGTGTGACACAAGTTAGACTCCCCTCAAGATGTGGTATCTCCAAGTGCTCACCACGCATGACACCCACATGCTCCTGATGAGTAGAATGATCAATGGTCAAAGAATCTCAGTTAACTCCCTGAGTAACCACTCTACTCGAAACTCAACTCCATCAAACGTTGAACTACCAAGCACTCCAATCCCTAGATCCCATATCAGAATGTCAACTACAATGCCATGTGGAGTATAGTTCTGTAACATATCAACACCATGAGTCTCCTGCAAATAACACATGGCCTCAACTCGAAATGGGTCTATCCTACCAAACCATACCAAACTCAACACGACCCCCATCGACTGAACATGTTGTTGCCATAGTGAGGTACTACAAGACCTCAACGAATCACCAGTCAGTGACGTGCTATCCCCAATACTAAAACTCAATGGAAAATCAAAGTGACTCCCCCCTGCAAATGTCTGTTCTTCTCCATCAGTCAATGAAATGTCCGGTCCTGTAATCCCAGGGTCCCATGCTAGTCTCTGACAGGGACCATCATGTCGATGTTTCTCTACTCTTATCATGACTGTCTGCTCAAAGTATCCATACTGGACCCTTCACTCCTGGATCCTCATAAGATGAAACAAATTATTGACCAAATGGACTCCCGGATCCCATGTCAAATTTGGAAGTTCATCACTTACAATCCCCACTAACTGCTGGTGTTCCCTACTGGTAACTGTCGAAATCACTCCACCCTCATCCCAATGAGAGTCTGAATATGTAGCAACCTCTGAGATATCCTCTGTCCCATGGCCTAGGATACTCCCCATCATGCCCATGGCCTCAACTGTTTTCCCCTGATGATCCACCCCTATCCTGATGAATGCAATCAAGACACTCCTGTCAAGTGGTCTTGGCCTATCAACTATCCATGTCCCCTGCCACTGTCTAGCTCCCACTATGTTGTTTTCAATCATGAAAGTATCAGGAAAGGCTATCATAAATATCATCAACCAACTATAGGACTTGAAAGTATTATATGCTTTGGTCAATCCAAAGGACTTGACCAAAAGCTCGTCCATCGGCACCCATGGTAAATAATCGCCTGTAATCATCACTGAACACCAACCATCATATACAATGGTAGGTACCTCCACCAACTGTGGGTCAATCATTCTCCATCCATCATCACTCACGCAACTTCTTCTAAGATGAAGGTGATCTCCCAGATCTGTATACTACTACAAGGGAGAGGAATCTCCATGCTCTACTAAGTACATCTCTTCCTTGTAATCCAGTGAGTCCCCCTGAATCCCACTATACAACTTTGTATGTCTCTATGAACTACCACTCATCACTGTGTGCCCCTGCATACTCATGCGATATCTTGTATACACCTGTAACATCCTGGATCCTGGGTGTACTACGGGGTCATCCTCTACATGAAGGGAAACCAATCCTGGAACACAAATGGAAGTGTCCTCATAACTACCCTCGGCTCTGGAATCCCCATGTGTACGTGTGTGCTCAACTGTCTCAACACCCCTCATGAAGGGTGGTCCCTATGACCTATGGACCTCCTCATGTATCTCTGTATCATATCTCTCCATACTCAACAATGATCTTGTGTACTTCTCATGCTCCTCCCTCAACTGGTGCTCTACTGCTAAACCACCAACATCCTCTCGCAATGTGGCTGAGGGATATATCTGAATCTCTGCTAAAATAGATGTAGTGGATCTCTGTCTAATTTCCTCAAGGAGCTCCTCTGATCTGGAATCTGATTCTTGAAGGGTTGTCTGTGTGCCTTCCAAGAATATATGTGTGCTCACCAACTCATGAGTGAGTTGGTCCACCTCAACCTCCTACTCCCTTAGTTCCCTGTGATACATCTCACCAACCTCCAATAGGTAATCCCTATCCCTCAAAAATTGTTGGTAGTCGACCCTTATCACAATCACTCTCTCCCTGAGTGTATGGAAGTCATCAATGACAAGTCCCCCATCTGAACTATCCTGTGCCATCGAGGCCCTCCAACAATAACCAGCCACTAGATGCATTGATGATACACATGCATTGGTGGCAGGTTATTGTTGNCCTCAAAATATAAGGCACTAAACTGCCCATTGTCCCCTGTGATACTAAGTCCTCTTGTATGCCATTGTACACCATCACCAACTGCGACCCCTATATGAATCGCACCATATCCTGTATGGGCAGTTGTATCCTCCTGTGCACTCACCCTACTAATATCATCTATGCCTGGATCCCATATAGATGTGTCCAGACACGTGCTATGGTCATTCTAATCAATAAAGAGTGCATCCTCATCACTGTAGATTGATCCTGGGAGTAAGTGTCCCAACAAGATGTCGATCTCCACAACCTGGTCCATCAATGGAATCTCCAAGAGTGGTGATTCACTCTCTTCATATTGATAGGTATGTGTAAGGTCAACTATCTCCAAGCCATACATCTCCTCTTGGGTCTGCAGATCCATATGTTCCTTGTGTACGATCCCCACACAAGGCTCCTCTACCATATCAGGAATGCCACTGATATCCTCATGTGTCGTGGCTAGCATAGGTGACTAAGAAGATGAAAATTGTGGCTCACTCATCATAGGAAGCTCATCATTCTCCATACATGACTTCCTGGAAGCCATGTCTACACCCACCAGTAGGTCATCCAACCTCCTAATCTCATCATGTCTAAGCCCCAACACATATGAATCCTCACAAGTGTCACCACTATGCTAACGTGTTGAATCCTCAACATTACCTGATGGGGAATATGAAGGATATGCACTATCATCCTGTCCATACAATTGTCCCTCAGATGCGCAAGAGTAACTAGCCTTATCAGACTGCTCCAAATAGGCATCTATGGTTGCATTCACATGCATCTCCTCATCCTCATTGTCATAGTGCATCTCAACAATGTGCACCTTCCCTTTACCCCTACATCTGTGATTTGGCTTCCAAGGCACTTTGCAACTATAGCAACGCTCCCTGCATCTAATGGGTGTAGGCTTCATCTGTGCTCCTGTCAATCCACTCGTTGGTAATGATGTATCTAGATCCTTATCTGATTTTTCCCTTAGGCTGGTAGTAAAACTAGCTTTGATACCACTGTAATGTTCCTGACTTGGCTAGTCTAGGAAACGTTGCTAATGTGTGTGTAGGATCAAAGGTTTATAGCATATAAATGTTCATACAAATAATAAACGCGACAAAGGAATGCAAAGTTTGTATTATGATGTCTCTGTGGATTACAAAATGGTCGAATGTGGCTGAATAAACTGACAATAATCGACTAGATCAATAGACAAAGGATTTTATCTGGAATACAAATAAGCAACTGCAGCTGAATAAAATAACAACACTCGACTAGATCAAAAGACAAAAGGATCTCAACCGGAATACAAATAAGCAACTAAAAGATAATACCCGGAATATGGGAGCACTGCGGAATCAATGAAGAATGATGGAAGACCTGGATGATCTTACCAGTGACTAGGGTGTGTCTTTCAACACCGAAATCATCCAACTAGTGTCTTCCTCCTGGAATACACTGAACTATCTCTCCTGAGATGCGCCTCTTCTCCTCAATGACAAGTCATAATTTGCATAGTCATGAATTAGGTCGTTGACTCTTCTCTTATAGCTTTCCAAAATCCTAATTCAATGTTGAAACCCTAATTCGTTGTTGACCTTTTCCCTCCAAGTGACTTTTACTTTATTTTATTATTCCTTGATTAAATCACTTAATTAATTAATTAATTAATCATTTTACCTCTAAAAAGTGATTTATCCATCCTTATGGATTCTATGGCAACTGAAAGTCACTTCTCATCATCTTATCATGTAGTGCTCTTCTTCCCGATTCTGATGAGCTATTACACTAAGAGGTTTCTCCAAGTAATATGCCCATTATGACCTTCTTAGTGAAATTAATCAAGATATGACCCATAATAACTCAAAATTACGGAAATCATCGGGATGCAACGAAACTAAAACCAAGCTGTGGGGAATGGATCATGATGATGAATGATGCAATTTGGGCCCAATAAATCCCCTCAATATATCTCGAACTCTCTATCACCCCTATCTAGCTACTCTGGTAGGCATAGCACTCTGTAAAGTTATAATTTCCCAAAATGGGGACATTACAGCTCCCGCATACGACGTCCTTTTGAGAAAGTAAATATACTGTCGGAATCAGTGTGATGAGCCGGTTGCAATGGAATTGGTTTCATCCAATTCTGAGAACTTTGATTTTTGAGCATTTTCTGAGCCTGGGTAGCCTCCTGGATCATTCATCCCCACTTTGGAAGCTTTTGGACCACCAAAAGTCTGATTTTACTCAAGTAAGAAGTGAGGGTACTGCCTCCCCACTTTGTCTTGTATCATCCATCCTCTTTGTTGGGATAATGATCACCTAACTAATCACAACAAACATGAAAACTGAGATAGCATTGTTTATCAAAGTAATCATTTCATTTATCACACAATCATCTATATTCTTTGTCGCACTTTGCAGCCATACACCACTAAACAACAACAAACTAATCAACAATACTGAGTATGCAAATGAAAATGACACAACATGCTTCCCCTTTTGAAAAGGAACAGTAATCAAATTATGCAGTTGAACCTCATGTTGTACCCCTAGTGACACTTCATGACTGTTCGAAACATATTGAGCCATCTCATGTTTAGCATCACTAATTTCTTGTTTTGTTACAGACATAAGTGTTAAACTTTTGCTTGCATTTACCATTCTTTTTAACTATCCTGTAGATGCAAAAGATCTATCAGTTTTCATGCGATGAGCACGAACAATGTACTCCTTCCCATATTTCTTGAAGCAATATTTATTATCCTCCCTGTAGAATATGGCTTTTCTATCATAAAGGTAGGGGCTTCCCAAGGCAATCCCACATATGTCCAGTGGCACGATATCAAGCTCTACTTCATCAACATAATTAGAAGTGATTGCAAACTTGATTTTACATTGCTTGGTTACTTGTAAATTGTTATCACCACATATCCATCCCAATGGATATGGTTTAGGATGTGACTTAGTTTCAAGTCCCAAGTTATTGACAACATCTTCACTGATTAGATTGGCTTGTGATCCACTGTCTACAAGAGTATCAACTTTAACATTATGTGTTATAAGCCTTATGTGGAAAATTTCATTCCTTTTACACTCATCATTTACATAAACTGATCCAGAAGAGATAGAACTTGCAACAGAATTTATACCTCGGATTCCCATAGCTACAACTTGTGTCTCATCACCAGAATCTGATCCAAGATCCACTTGAACTATCGCAGTTTTGGTCTTCTTCCTTCCTTGATTTGCATACTTCTTTGGCTTCATTTCAGGATGTAAGGTCCAACAATGATCTTCATCATGACCTACCTTCTTGCAATGCTCGCAGGTAGGCTTCTCCTTTCTTGTCGTGGTTTTCTTCTTCTCTTTCCTTTTCCCTGCATCCTTTATTTTCCAAGTATCTGTAGAAACACTATCACCAACATTCCCTTTTCTAGATTCAATGTGAATGGCTTGTACACATACTTCATCAAAGTTAGAAGGATTTAGCATAAGAATAGTGTGCTTAATATAAGAATGTAAACCACCGATATATTTTAGGAGTGTCTCTTGTGTATATAATGGAATACCCAAATTTAAAGCTTTCTTACGAAAAATCTGAGTATATTCTTGTACACTTTGACCTTTTGATTGCCTTAAACATTGCCAATTCATCATTTCTTGTTGCATGTAAGCTAAAGGGTAAAATTGTTGTTTTAATGCAATAACAAAATCATTCCAGGAAGAGATTGTTTTACCACTTTTCTTAAGATCATCTCTAGTTTTGTTTTCCCACCATATGAGATTTGTGCCTCCCAATTTGAGACTTTCTAGTTGGATCTTAGTTTCATCATCAACAATCTTTTGTATCCTGCAATAGACCTCTAATTGTCTCACCCAATTATCTATCTTTTCTGCATCTAATTCACCATCATAAGTGGGTAATTGAAACTTTACATCTAACTTTAATAACGGCATATAAGAGGAATGATGTGTTTTTTGCTTATCCTTGGAGGAATGTATACTTGCTTCATTACTAGATGATGAGGATGAAGGAGAAGAAGGTTTTGAAGGTCCACCACCTCCAACTCCTCCTTCTACTCTTACCAAAGATTCACCTTCTTCATTGCCTCGAAGCCTTCATTGCCCTCTTTCATGATAAATATCCTCTACCATGGGTTGCATCAATTTAAAGGCCTCGAAGAAATCATCTTCAGTTTTGTAGGGACCCAATTTTCTTGGCGAAGACATCTCTTGCTTGTATGGTCTCCTTTGAATCTCTGTGTCAAGAGCCTCAAGTTGGCCTTCCCCTTGCTTGAGTTTTTCTCTGTTGAGCATCCAATGCTTGCAATTCCTATCAAACCTTCAAAACCAAATGCTTTGATACCATAAAATTGAACCAAAAAATGAAGGTATTACTGATAAATTTGCAAGTTAGTTTACTGTACTTTTTGCATCGGATCGTTAAGAATGCGAAATACATAAACTTATTATCTTGTTTGCATAATATCAAATGTGACTTTTACTTGATGCGTATTAATGAATAAAGAGATCAGTCATTAATATCCATGCTGCAAATGAAGAGAATAGAATAGAAAAACAGAAAGATAAATAGAGACAAGAGGTTGATAACGGAGTTCACCAATCGTTGGCTACGTCTCTGGGCCTGCTTCCAAGTGGAGGACCTCTTTATTGCTCTTTAAAATGCTCAAAGTTCTCTTACATAGGCTATTTTTTGTTACATATTGTGCTTCATATCTGCTGTGCAAGACCTCCTTGCTCATATTCAAGCATGCTCCATCAAATTCCTTTCAAAAACATGGAAAAAATGCCCCTCAAAACATGAGAAAAGGCCAAAATTTACAAACTGCTCCTTCAAAACCCTGCATCAAAAAGTCTCCTACAAGCTTAAAAAATCTTGGTTCTTATATTTTTCAAGGCTCAGATGAGGAATCCCAACTTCCCTCGAGATCTGGCCTCTTCCTGGGATCAAATCCCCCTTCAAATGGCCTAAAATCCTCAAAAACTCCATTTTTTGGCATAATATCAGTGAAAAATCACCTATGTATAGTTTAAAACCCACTTTTATATAAAAATACACAGTAAGCCCCCTTAGGCTGGAACACACCCCTTTTATAGGGTCACATGAGCTTCATATGGCTAAGTGTTGGCCCATACTCGGTGCTAGCTCCTGGTCGTGGGGTGCATTTCATGTGATCGATGGTTATAGATATACCCCCAGGCACTTTCATAGGGATAAGCCCCGAACTATATGGTGAAGGGTGCAATAGTTGTGCACTGGTGGTTTTAATGCACCCATGCCCTCGGTTTTATGTGTGTCACGTGACCACGGGCTGGGGCTTAGCCCCAACCCCCTCCCTTTTGCACCCTACCACACTTTACAACATAAATATTTTAAAATGCAATTCATATGATAAGCAATATGTGTGATGCCTTGGTGTTTGGTCATATTTGAAAGCGCTTGGGCTTGGTGGGTGATCGTGGGTTCAAAACTCATGGACCCCCAAAAAAACAATTTGAACTTGCCATATGAATTGTTGACTAGGTGCCACGTGGCACCATCTCATTTGCCCGAACTTTGCCATGTGTCCAACTCTGATTGGATCTGCCATCCACATATGCTCAGTCAATTGTTGCCATTTGTCACACTACCATTGGTCCAAGTCTGCATCATGAGGTTTCGTTGGTGATGTCATGCTGACGTCAGCATTGACTTTTTGCCAGTCCTTTGACTTTTTAGTTGTTTGAGAAAACAGTCAGAGTACGATAACTCTCGCATATGACATCCTTTTGAGAAAGTAAATATATTGTCAGAATCAGCGTGACGAGTCAGTCGCAATGGAATTGGTTTCATCCAATTCTGAGAACTTTTATTTTTGAGCATTATCTGAGCCTAAGGAGCCTCCTGGATCATCAGGTGATGGATCTGTTCATTGTTGGCTCATGAAAGGGAAAGATGAAATTTGACTCTATCTCCTAGAGAAACTAGACTAACAACAATTAACACCCTTCATACTCTTAAAAGAAGACTCAATCAAGCCTAAAAAAATTACCAGGCAGAGTAAAACACTCCATTATAGGTGCATGTAGGGTGAGAGATGGGGGTCTTGATCATTCATGTGTTTACAAGATGTAGTCTAATCAATTCCGGAAGAAAACTCTAAGTGTGGTGGAATACTCCATTATAGGCTCATGTATGGTGAAATATGGAGATCCAACTTGTCCCTATATTTGCGAAATAAAAACAAACACTACAACATTTAGTCTAGACAAACACTAAAGCATTTAATCAAATGATTGTTCTCATATACTCTCACAAAGATGACAAGTAATTACTTAGAAATTGTTGCACTCGGAAATATCATATCACACACAAAACTATCACTCACTCAGAACTATCACACATTTATATTGTATGCTTTCAAGTGTATCACTGAAACATAGCAGGAATAAAATTAGATGATGTGATCAAATATAGAATTACTCTATCCATACACATAGAAAACCATAATTATATTTACAACTAAATACAAAGAGGCTTACCTTGATTGGGTTGGTGGGACCTTGTCGTACCAACAAGTCAACTCTTAAAAGAAACTTACAGAAGAGAAGATTTGAACACACACATAGAATCCATAAACTGCAATTATATCATTACTTCAGAAAATACAGGTACAATCCACAGAGTTCAAGAATCAATCTTACAGCATAACAGTGCTTAATTCTATCTATGTATATGTCCATCATCTATAAGGCTCTCTCTTTAAAGAGAAACATCTGTTACAATCAAATTCTGTTGATAACATCAAATATTTTCATAGATATTACAATTGGTTGATGTATCGATTTTTAAGGGAATGATTTCATCCTCGTGACACGAAGTGCATGAGTGATGAAATGTATCGTGGTATTCAATGAACAAAGAATGTTTGAGCCAAAAAATTCCTAGGACCCATCGAGAACAACCTCATTCAAACACCCAAGCCTACAAATACATAATGGGTATCGGTCGCGCATAGCTGGAGCAAAAGACTGGTATCAGATGCACACAGTCGCATAAATCGGTACCGGACACACACGGTCATATAAATTGGTACCGGACTAACATAGGAATGGGTACCAGATGAACTCAATATTTGTATTGGATGATCATGAAGATAGGTACCGAACAAGTGCAAAGATAGGTATCGGACAAGCGCAAAGATAGGTATTGAACAAGCTAAGTACCGGATGGACATCAAAATAGGTACCAGAAAAATAGAATTTGTTGTCATAAGATCTGTGTAGATCATTCAAAGTAATTAGATAGATTTAAACATCAAATATTCAATCCAAATCATTAATAAATCTCATAAATCATGATTAAACATAAGTTACCTCATATGTACACAAAAATGGATAAAAGGCATGTATGTTGAGGAAAATAGGCAGATAGTGCATACGTATGAGGAAAAATAGGTCAGGATATGGGACAAGCTAGGGAAATTGGAGCTGATAAAAAGGAGGCTCAACACCATGTTGTACTTCAAGTAGTGCTTAATATGTGTGTGCATCCCAATGTACCTAAGTTGGAATATATGGTATCATATCCATATGTTGGCATGGATATAAAGAAGGTATATAACCTACACTTTATTGTTGTCGAGGAATCAAATATGAGAGGTAAGTATAATATTAATAATGGCAGTTAAGATAGTTTCATATTTGTGGGTATGTACATATATACATATTTTTCGGGTTACAAAGACTAGGGAAAACCCTCGATTACTTCCCCTCATTTTGAGGATGCCACCTAGGGTAAACCCTAGAATATTTAGGACACAAGGTTGGTCAACAACAGGGTTCAAATCCATTACAATAATATACCCATTAAGAGTTGACCATGCCACTTCTAGGAATTGAATCAAGATGGGGAGGATAACAATCATTCCTCCACACCACCAGAGCGAAACCCAATTGACACATGCATTGGAAAGGTACCAACTTCCTCACTTAAAACTCTTAATATGAGGGAGGGTGAGGGGAATTTTTTGTTTTTTTACTCTTGTGGAATTATACTCTCCTCTGAAGAACACTACACTGAAAAAATGCTCAAATTCTTAATATTGAACATTATGTAGAAATTTCCCAAACTCGAAGCAAGAAGGATGGTTTCCAATGACTGTATGTTCAAAATTTCAACACATCCCCTTGTTTTATAATTTTCTAGACTAATATCAAGGAGTATGGATTTAAGGATCCTAAGGGCAATGGAATTCCTTATGTTATAGCTCTCTGATATACTGGTGGGGTCCAATAGCATAACTAGGCCCAATATCTTAGGGATCTAACTAAGTAGGTTCGATTGTACTATTAGCAATACTACCTTATTTCCCATGTACTAAAGAGTAATATTCTCGAGTGTTGTTCTCGGTGCCACTATAGTAGTCAATTTTTCCAACGGCTAATCTAAGGTTGGTTTCAAGATAACTATAGGACTTCCTATATACCCAAGGGTACACGGAAATGAAATTTTGTATACAGGTGTTGTCTAATGCATTAGTACTTGAAGGGGTACCAATAAGGGTTACAAGGGTTTCCAACCAAGTAGTACTTGTAGTTCCTATGTGTATGCTTCATTGACGACATGTTTACCCACTGAACGACATATCACTATGTAATTTATAGATGTTGGAACGCATCTCTATCCTAGAAAACAAAATCTCTAAAATTGTGCCAAGAAAGTGCTCTGATACCACTTATGATGTGCCAATTAGAAACATTCAAAGTAGAAATTATAGATATTACTCAAATATGTTGCTAAAATAAATAGAATTGCAAATACAATAGACAATATGAACCAGAATATTATACTTTATTGATATGGAAGCAATTTTCACTTTCCTCTTCGAGGGGGAAACCTCTGATAGAGTAGAGCTCATATTACAAATGATTTCCAAGAAATATTTTACAATGCTTCTACATATTTATATAGTACTTTCCATCCCCTAAGAACATTCTAGCGAATCCCTTTCTAGTAGGTTGAACCTTCTAGTAAGCCTTCTTACGATGATTTTGTCCACACTACTACATGGGCCTTATTTACTATTGATCACCTTCATACATAGCAACACATAGTAATATATATACTTAGGGGTTTATGGAGGTTAGGACTTGAACATACCCTCCCCCTTAAAAATTAGCCATGTTCTCAATACTGAAGATGTGGAAAGTTATGCAAAATGGTTGTTGGTTCCCAAGTGGCATCCTCTCATTGTGTATCCTTCCATTGTATTAAAACTTCCTAGATGGTTCATTTGCGGAGACAATGCTCTCATTTTTCAAGGATTTCCTCCAAATGCAATCAAATGTGACCTTATTCATCCAATTAAGGAAGAGTATTTTTTACACAACAATCGGATCCAACCGCTTTCTTTATGTAGGAGACATGAAAGATGGGATGTATCTTAGAGAGGATTAAGGATATTATAGGGGTCATAAAACTTTGGAGAAAGCTTCTATTGGTGGTCTTCTTTGAGGGATGTCTTCTTATATGATTGTAGATGAAGTAACACCTAGTACCCTTCTTCAAAATGGAATTCAGAGTGATGTTGATCAACATGTTGCTTCATATGATTCTAATCCATGACTATATTATCTTTGAGAGTGTGGAGAATGTCAATCTAATATGTGATGGTTTTTTCAACCTCTTGTACATTCAAGACACCTGGTAAGTAGGATAATACTAATGGAGGATTTTGGCCATAGACCACCTCAAAGGGGTTCATGCGAGTGGCACTATGATAAATGGTATTATACTGACATTTTGTTAGGGGTAAGCATTGAACCCATTAGGATTGTCATTCAAAAGTATTGCACCTCAAATATGATTCCAAGAACTTATTGACAGCTTCAGTCTAACCATTAGTCTAGGTTTGATAGGTAATAATGCTAAGATGTAATTGAGTGCCCTCGAGCCTAAGCAATCCTTTCCAAAATTTGCTAGTGAAAGTTGGATCTGGATGTGACAATAGATTATGGCATACAATGTAGTTTGAAGAGGTTATCCATGAAGACTTGAGCAACCATGGAAGATTTAAAAGGGTTTTGGAGGGCATAAAAAGGAGCATATTTGGAAAGGTGATCAACAAAAACAATGATGAAAGATTTATTGCTAGATTTATGTAAACCCACAATGAAGTATGTTGTAATCTAGGGGAAAGTAGGGAGAGTTACCAATAGTCCTTACATAAGTAGAAGTGAATATACATGCATATAGATATAGACAAAGACACACATAAGTAGTGATATCCCAAAGATATATCTTTATTAAAGGATATAGCATTACAGTACAATGTATACAATCTCTCACACAGAGCTATCAAAGTCTCTATGTGCTTGTCTATTTATGCTCCCATATGTCTAGTTACCAGGAAGTTGTAACTACTTAACTTCCTGGGTCGGTCAGTTATCAAATACTTTGACCAACTTACATTTTCAGATACATCAATTGGCCAACTATTTCTTAGTTAATTGGTGGGCCTAGTCAATAGAGTCGACTATCCCCTACAACATCTCCCCCCACCTCAATTCCTTGCTCATTCTGAGCAAGGGAGGAGTATACAAAATTAACTTTACAAAACTCGATTACAATATTGAGAAGTAGAAGACAAAGAGAGGAAGAAAAGTTGAAGTAGGAGGAGACAAAATTTCATGTGCTTGACCAACTTAAGGTGTTTCTTTCGATTGATCTGTTGCACCTAGAATTCTACCACTGGTTGATTCGAATGCATTATCCTTTTCAGTTCCTACATCGAATCTGGAGGTAGTATGAATGATATTGGGGGATGAATGCTTCATTTGTTGTGCAAAGTCGCACCATGCATTGATCTATTTTTGTGCTTCTAATCTGAACTGGGGATGAATCTGGGTCGAATTGTTGCTTTGTATCCTGCATCTTATCTTTGAGTTGAGTGAGATAGTTGACTACTCGTTCAGTTTCTAATTGTGCTTTGTGCCCCTCCATCTGCCATCCCTGCTATTGTTGTGAAATTTATAGCTCCAGTTCATTTTCCTTTGTTAGCCTCAAATTGAGAGCTTCTTTGATTTTGTTGTCGATGGTCAAATTTTGTGTTCTCTCTATAGTTTCCACTATAGATTTTTTTATCGTGTATTTGATAAAGGCATATGCAAAGTGAGTTGGTCAGTCGCTTACCACAAAGTGTAGTAGTACAACTCATTTAGAAATTGTATCCATGTTTTGTCTGAATCCTTTAAGATTATTATGTTTTGTCGCCATGGTTGTGGCTATCTGTTGTTAAGTCTTTTGAATCTCCTTGGATACCAAATTGAGTTGTTGTTTTGCCTCCTCTTTTTATTTTTGAAGTCTTCTTGCTTGTTGGTGGTGTTTTGTATTGATTTTGATCAGCCTTCCAATCAGTTCTTTGAACCCTTCTAAAGAATTTTGTACCTCTGGCATCTTCTTTGTCCCCTCATGGTGCCTAAATTCTTCTCTACATTCCTGTAACGTGTTCCTTTGCTCTTCTTTTAATTTTTCTACCTGACTTCCTTCTTTAATCACCTTTTTCCACCTCCTTGTTGATTCTCTTGAAATGAAATCATGCAAGTCCAAGAGGTATTGGTCGAAAATAGTGGTCGGGTCGATTGTGGCCTCGACATTGGAACCTGATGGGTTGGTTGGTTGATTTGTTATGAAATTGATCTTTAACGCCTTATTTCTCTTTCTTTTGTGTGAAGACTTTGATGACCGTCCATATTTATCCTGGGATGTTATTGTGTGCTATGAGGATGGAATGCTCTGATGTTGTACTGAAGGTTGGCTTTGTCAAAGCAGAGTGTCCTGCTAGGTCATTTTCTCTTTCTCTTCTTTCTGGTAAGGGATCATAGGGTGAATCTCAGGAGAGTTCACCTCAGTTTGTTGATTCTATAAACTTTTTGTCGACATGTCTGGTGTCTCACTAGCTGGCCTTGACTCCTAATTATTACTAGGCTACCTAGTATCGACTTGTTGGATTTCCTGCACCTCTAGGTTTACTTCTTTTTGGATGGCCAACTGTGCCACTTCCACGGATGGTTGAACCCATTGGTCTTGTACATGGATGACAGAATCGTGTTGTTGCGTCGACTCGAATGTGTGGTTTGATGGAGTTGGTACTTTGGTGACTGATTGTTGTTGTTGTGTCGACTCAGAGGGGTGAGTCGACTCAATTGGTATCTCATCGGCCAACTGTCACTACTATGTTGAGGCTATCTCAATGTATTCATCATTCAACTCTATTGGTTGGTCGGATGTTGTTTCTTTCGATGACTCATCAATTATAAATTGCCTTTTCTTTTTCTTTGTTATTTGTTCTTCAATTATGGCTACTGGATCGACCTAGCGTGATTCTCTAGTTAGGTCGATGGCTATGTCGACTGCCTTTTTCTTTCCTAGTGTTGTTCTCAGCCTTATCTCCCATTCTGTTGTGTTGATTGTGACCTCTATCAACCTGACGATGGTAGTCTTGGCTTCTAGATTCTTTTTTCTATGTGTTCCTCTTTTTTCTATTTGTCATATGTTTCTCCTTATTTTCTTTACTTGTTTATTTTGTTCCTTGTATTTTTGCATGACCTCTTTCATCCTCGGTCCTCTTGACGAACTGTAGATTTTTTTCATGGTGTTAGTATCTTGTCGAGTTTCCTTTATTTTTTCAGCAAACTTGGTAGTAATGCTCAACAATTTTCCTTGGAATTTCAGTTCATTGAATTTGATGCCTTCATTTGATTGGAAGGTTTCCCTCCATATTCATTTTATGTCGATTACTAAATCTTCCTCCTCGACAACCTTTTTCCATTTATCCTTTTTGGTTGTTTTCTTTCTCTTCCCTGGATATGGGTTTGTGGGGCTGAATGCTACAGCTTGCAAATCTTCGAAAAATGGGATTGTATACAACTTTGCTTCCCTTTCTTCTTCTTTCTCCCCGTCGATTAATGTAAGTACTACAAGTGCCCCAGATTGTTGTTCTTCAGGGGGGATTTCTATCTCCTTATTTATTTGTCTTTCAAGATCCAAAAATATTTCCTCCGTCATTGGTTGATAATGCAACTCTTTTTGGTTCTAGGACTGACTCAAATCCACACCATAGCTTCGTATAGTAGAGCTCAAGATGAATGTGGCAAGGTTCTGGTAAGGCCCAGTGAACTACTTGCTCGACCCACCATTTGTGTGAACTATTTTTCATGCTTTTGACCCATAGTCGGAACATTTCTTGGGAAGACAAAAGACTAGAAGTATTTATTTGATTGGATGAGAAGGTTCTACACTTCTCCATTGTTGGGACTTTATTTATTGTGAATTTTGTTTCGTTGACAGGACCAAATTTCTCCATTTCTATCCAAATCAGAAGGGATGGAAATATTGTGGCCTTACCGGACTCTTGGCACTCTTTACAATTAGTCTGGATTATGTCAGTTAGGTGCTCCAACCAATTGAATATTTTGACATTCTTATAGACCTGGCTTATTGATTAGACCATCGTTATTTTCACATCTAATGTTCGGCCTGCTGGTGTGAAGCATAGAGACATGATTACTGCAGTCCAATAGGCCTACAGGTCGATGGTTTTGTTAATGAGTATCCCCTTAGAGTTCTTGGTTGTCATCGATGTTGTCAATAACTGCATCCAATCGTTGGTGCTTGGTGACTTTGGTACCTTAGTCCCTGTCTTCAGGAGGCCAATAATACGATGAATCATTCCCCCTGTTATTGCTATGGGATTATCTATCCAAAGGTATCCTTAGTGATATAAAATCATGATGAACTTCGATGCTTCTTCTTTCCATTGTCCCATGTCGGTGATTTGTGGGGCTCCCAACATGTGTCTAATCCTTGTTTCTCCAAGAATTTCATTTCAGGCTTCCAACTACCATTCTCCATTGCCCATTATGTAAAAACATTCAAGTGTTTGCTCCAGTTTGCTTCTTCTAACCTTCAATGCAGGATATTCTACATCTGGATTTGTAGCGGTGTTGCAGTCATGTGATAAAATGCATGTCTTCGTCTTTCACCCTCTAGTGTGTTATTGACTTGTCCTCTCATCCTTGGAATTTTTTAATCTTGATCGGTGATCTTCGGCAAATTGTTTAAATATGTAGGTACGCTCAGCTCTGTAGTTAGTTGCAAGGGAGAAAATAACATTGATGCGAAGTCATAATATTCTTCAAGGTTTACAGTCGGTATTGAAATATTCATATTCAATGTGTCATGTTGTTCTCGCAATTCGTGCCCTTCTGTCATAACTAATGGAGATACGACTAGGTAGAATGATTGGATATCTAGATCGGTGATTGGTTGGCATTCATTCGAGTCCCGTAGAATATTAAATGAAATTTCTTGTGATTGGTTGTCGTACGTATCGATGCGACAGATGGTTACATTGGTGGTTGTGCAGTGGTCATCTCTATTGCGTTAGTCATTAATGTTTTCTTTATTCTCGTTGGTCCTTCCCTAACACGAATTGAATGTGCTTTATTTACAAGCGTCAACGTTTCCTTGGTCAGTATTTTCCTGAGCTCGGCCGACGAGATATCCTCTATTAATGTGTGGTTGATACATGGGTCGATCAATTGTTGTTCTTAAATCATCTAGTTTTTTTCTAACTGTGTGACTTAGTCGATGTTCACGGTGACTTATGTGCTTGTCCAATTTGCTATGCCTCACTTTGTTTGTATGATATTGGTGTTTCATATGCTCGCTTGATGTTGATTTGTCCCAATCACTTGATTGTATTTTCATTAGTATTTTCCTTAGGCTGGGTGATGGAGTGGTATGTTGATCATATCTTTGTCTACTTTGTCTCGAGATCGACCAAGGACTTCTTCCTCTCTCCATAGTAATTATTTATTGCTTTCTCTTTTATGCTTTTATGGATCTTTAATACTTAAATTTTCTTTGACGGATTCCTATATCTAAATTTTTATAATAGGATTTTGTTTTATAAGACTAAGAAGGGTTTATTTTCGTAAGTAAATGATTATTTGAATTTTTTCTGATTCCGACTAGAATATCAGATTTACATCCCTGTTGGCAATTCCCTACTAGATTTTTCCAACAAGGTTCTTTTATTTCAAGTGTGATACTTTTTTAGACGGGAACCATTAATTAATTTTTTGAATGGGTTCTCCAACAATTTTCAAAGTTGGGTTGCTCCATTCAATCGAATATCTTCGACAACATAAGGTCCAAGGCATGTTGTTTCTAGTTTTCTTGGTTTACCTTTTATACGACTATCATACAACAAAACTAAATCTCCATTTTTTATATCCTTTTTCTTTATATCTCGATCGTGCCACACTTTATGTTTTTGCTTCTGGACCTCTTGATGGTGCATTGCAGATAGTCTTCCTTTCTCCATCTTGTTCAGTTGGTACAATCGTTCGTTCATACTTTTACTGTTGTCAAATTTTGCTACAGCTGCAACCCTGTCGGAGTTGGTCCAAAAGTGCAAGGGAATAATAGATTCTTTTCCATAGACAATATTAAATGGAGTCTGACTTGTCGATCGTTTATATGTTGATCTATATTCCCATATTACTGTAGGAATATTTTCATCCTAGTCATATTTATTGATATCGCAAATATTTGTAAGTCCTTTCTGTAAAAAAAATTTAAAATATTCAACCACCCCATTTGCTTGTGGGTGGTAGGATATCGTTCATCTGTGGTCGATCAAAACTTTCGCTAGTAGGATTTTAATTTTTTCATTCACGAACTGTGTGCCCTCATCACTAATTAGCTTAAGAGGATAGTCAAACCTTGTGATTATATTCTCGTAGATGAATTTTGTTGCAACCCCTTTGGTACATGATTCGACTAGCTCAGATTCTACCCACTTGGTCACATATTCTATAGTAGTGATGATATAATTAGCACTGATTCTTCTTTCCCTTTATGGAAAGGGCCCAAAAAAGTCGATGGCCTAGATTTCTAATGCTCGAACAAGATTTACTGAACTGAGAAGCATTTCATTTTTCCACATAGGTCGCCCAAGCCTTAGAAAACTATTGCATATTCTAACTTGATATTGACAGTCTTTATGTAGATTCAACCACCATTTGCCTGCTTGCAGTATCTTTGGTTGTCATGTTGTCCTGGAAGTGGCCCCCAGTTGGTCCTGTGTGAGCCTCATTAATGACATATTCCCTTTCAAGTTCAGGAACGCATCTCCTTAGAACGTCATCAGTTTCCATTTTATAGAGATACTCATTTACGATTATGAAAGGTGTAGTTTTTAAGGCTGGTACTTTATTTTTGTTTGTCGAGAGATATTATGGAGCCTTTCCTTATCCTAATAAATTTGATATATATTTTAAATCCTTAGAAGAATCTTAGACTCTGACTAAGTGTGCATTTGGGAGGTCATTGTCAATATCTGTTGGGTCTTCTCTTGTTTCAAGTCATGACAGGTGGTCGAGTCAGATGTTCTTTTTTCCAAGTCGTATGATTACGCTGAACTCAAACTCTCGAAATAAAAGTAACCAAGGGAAAATATTTCCTTGGTGGAAAAATTTATTAACCAAATATTCCAATGTTTGATGGTATGTAAAAAATGTGAACGGATTGGCAAGTAGGTAATAACGAAATTTATGTAAAGTGAATATCATTGATAAGGCTTCTATTTCCGTGGTCGAATAATTTCTTTCTTCTTTGTTTAATTTATGACTTGCGTATGCGTTTGCATGATTGATTGTGTCGTTGTATGGTTGTTCTAGGAATGACTCGAAACAACGTGGAGGCATCAACATGTACACGAAACCTTCTCGAATAATCAGAAAATTTTAGTATTGGATCTTCGACCAGCTTCTTCTTCAAGAATTCAAAGGATTCATGAAAATGTTGGCTCCATATAAATTTGATTTATTTTCATAGAAGCTCATCCATTAGAAATGTGATTCCTGAATAGTGGTGTATAAACTTTTTGTAGTATCTAGTGTGTCCTAGAAAAATTTTGATTTGTTTTTGGTTCACAGGCGGCTTTGAATCAAGAATAATTTTAATCTTTGCCATGTTGACCTTTGCTCCATCTTTTCATACCACATGTACTAGCAAGATTCCAATCGGTGTAGCGAATATGCATTTCTTAATATTTAACGATAGTTTGATTTTCCTACATCGTTCTAGCATAAGCCTAAGCCATTGTATATGATTTTTAAATAAGTTGTATATCATCTAGTCGTCAAAGTAGACAACCATAGTTTTATATATTTATTCTTGAAATTACTTAACAACTATTCTCAAGAATATTGTTGGTCCATTTTTTAGTCCAAATGGCATGACTCTGTAGGTAGAGGATCTGAATTCTGAGATGAATGTTGTCTTTGGCTGATCTTATTTTGCTATTGACACCTGATTATAAACTATGAACCCGACATTAAATGAGTAGAATTTGTGGCCAATGACTTCATTAATGATATCATCAGTGAAGGGGGTAGGGAACGGATATGTCACAGTTAATTTGTTGAGTCCCATGAAATCAATGTAGATTTTAATCTTCTTGGGGTTGTGTTTCTTTGGTTGCACCACCATGGGGATTTCCCATTCTTCTTTGTCGATCAGGTAAATGATACCTTCTTGCAGCATTCCTTCGATCTCTTTTTAGAAAATCGGCTCACATTTGTGTGCTAGTTTGTGTGGTCATTTTTTAATTGGATTTTCTTTTGGAATGAGTTCGATCTTCATCTCTCCCATTTCTTCTACAAGTCCTTGTAGTCGTGAGAAAAAATTTCTTGATATTCTCTTAGCAAGTTGATTATATCAGTGATTTGCTTTTTTGTTCAATAATCATGTATTCATACCTTTTTTGGGCGATCGTCGTTTGATATGTTGAATTCTTTTGTTTTAATTTCGTCCTCCATCCATTCTCGTGGTTTTTCTTCATCAAGATAACGTTCCCCTTCTTAGATTTTTGTAAACCTTTATGGGAATTTGGGTTGTTCTTGATCTTCTTTTTGTTCTGTGGTTGTTGGAAGCAGGCCGAAGTAGAAAGAAGGATTATCGTGGAGAAAGGAAGCGTGCAGAGAGAGAAGCAACAGCTGGAAGGAAACACAGCACGTGCGCATGCAAGAAAGCGTGCACAAGGAAAGCGACTACTAGAAGGAAGAACAACACGCACACATGAGAGGAAGACCTAACATCAGTAGGGTTAGGGTTTTGGTAATGTATTGTAATGGATGAAGAGCTAGAAATGTATAAATATCAATACTGAGATATTGTTGTTGTTGTTGTTGTTGGTTTTTAGGGATATGAGTCATGGATTTTGTAGTTGTTCCGATTGAGTTAGTATTCGAGATTTGCATTTTGTTGTATGAACTATTTTGTAGGTTGTTGAGATAGAGGATAGAAGAGAAGGTAGATCTTGAGGATTAGATCGCAGGCTGAGGATCCTGGTGCGATCTAGTTTGCCTCATATAGATCTTACCCACCTGAGGAGAGTTGTAAGCGCAAGGCATTGTAGATACAGAACTACCATAATAAAAGAGCCAAGAGCCAAATATTTGTGGATGTATCCTAGGAGGGGTGAACCATGGTAATATATGTGTAATGTGATTAATGCATGTATATATTTATTCTCTTTCCAGTAGTTAATTGTTGTGCTTAATGAATGAATGAGTTATTATATTGCTTATGGAATACGGTTGTGATATATTAAGGGAATAAGCTGTTAAAGTTATTTCATAGTCATGAATAAGATTAGGTTGCATTTACCAGTCTTAATAATGGTTCAATGGTCGAGCTCTCATATACCATACTCAATCCACAGCTGTAAACACCTGAATCTTGCAGCCACCGATTAAATCTATCTCGGGTGAGACTATGCAGCGCATTCTGTGTGTTGTGTTGCCTTCTGGTTTACCAGGAGGGTCGATAGTTTTAGAGGCTTTGTTGGAAATCTGAAAGACATGAACCCTAGGTCAATAACTTAGACAGTATAGGAGAATATATAACCAACAAATGGTTATGTTTTCATTGGTAGGAACAAGAGAGGATTGAGTAGAGTATATTTGTAAAAGATTTTTTGGAGGCAGATTAAGAGAGGGTTAGGGTAAAGACCGATGAGCCATTAGAAGGGAATGTTGAGACCATTGAACCCCACAAAAGCAGAGATCGAAAGATGGTTGAAAAAAAAGAGCTAGAGTTTGCACAGAAAGACAATAGAAACCCTAGACTAACACCTCGCAAATATCTTGAGAAATACATGTTTATTGATTTGCACGAAGTCTTTTTCTATGATTTTCCACATCTACTGCAGGAGTGGATACTAAGGTTGAAGGATAACCACATGACGAACCAGATT
Source organism: Picea sitchensis (assembly GCA_010110895.2). Classification (NCBI taxonomy): domain Eukaryota; kingdom Viridiplantae; phylum Streptophyta; class Pinopsida; order Pinales; family Pinaceae; genus Picea; species Picea sitchensis. The sequence goes on along the minus strand of SNQJ01S0033401.1, from coordinate 6,951 downwards.
CGATAGTTAGATTGGAACCCAATATAGATTGAGCAATTACAGTAGGAGAACAACAAATTCACTCGCGCATTAGACTTTTGTCTTGACAATATTGTGGCAGGCTTCATAACAGAGTTTGCAGTTGACAATGGGAAGTCATACAGCACAGCGGAGAAATAATTTATACGTGGACTGCGAGGAAGGTATATTCGATCACTGTATACTTCTATTAATATACTTCTATATAACAAAGGTGTAATGACAATGGAAACAGATAGTTAAACTTCCCTGCGTACATGGGGGAAGGGGGGAATCACTGGAAGAGGAAGGATAAAGGAAAGAAGGAGGAGGAAACCTTGGACCCAATCATGATGGATGACGACCATATCAATTGGATATTGGCATCAATGGGAAAGACATGTAGCAGAGTACCCTACCAATACAAGGTGAATACCAAGAAGAGAGCCATAGTCGCGAGGGAAGGCTTGGTGAGTGATGAGGAAGAGGTAGAGGATCTCCGAGTTGTGGAGCAGATTGAGGAAATCCTACGTGCAACATATGAGAGGAAGACGAGAGGCCTGAGAATGGGAAGAGAAGGCAACCATCCTATCCATATTAATGTCAGTGTGGAACCCATAAACCCATGTGTGACTAATACACCAAAGAGAACACCACCATTTAGACAACTGAAGTTTGGAGGAAGTCCGACAGCAGGAAGTACATCTACACAAGGAGAAACAATTGGAGGAGCCAGTTCATGTAGCACTAGTCAGGTATCTACACCATGCGGAGGTATTAGTTCAGCATTCAGGATGATTGGACACAATCTCACTATCAGGTTACCAAAATTTCGGGGAGAAGCAGCAGAAGACCCTGAGAAACATTTGTTCATTTGTGCAAAGATCTAGGAAGCAAAACAGATTACTGATGAAGATACTAAACTTGCGCAGCTAGCAATTACGCTCAGAGACACGCACTAGACTGGTACATGAGTCTAGACACAAACAGTGCCCCTGGGACAACAAGGACACTGGAAGACATCAAGAAGTTACTAATAAATGAGTTCCATAAGTCGAGCTCTGAGGATCATTACATGAACGAGATGATCGAAATCAGACAGAAACCATGAGAGTCGGTATGGGAGATTGATTAGAGATTCAAGTGACTCAAGGGAAAGCTAAAATATCTCATTACTGATATGCAACATCGGCACCTGTTTGTCAACTCATTACTCCCACATTTGAAATACCCTTTACGACAACAAAAATTTTAGACGTAGGCAGAGGCTTTGCAGGTAGCCCTGCAACTGGAAGAAAACCAGTACCAACAAACAGACCCAGATATCGAAGAACTGAAGGAGGATTTGAAGAACCTAACAATTTAGCTGAACCAGAACAAGAACAAGGAAAAACAAGAATTTGTTTGGTGTACCACATGCAAGATGGAAGGACACCATAAGAACAAATGTCCAACATTCATGCAGTATATGGCAGCAAGAATGCCAAATTTGTTACCACCAGGAGGACTATGGTGCTAAATCTGCAAGAAATTGGGTCATGACCCTTATCACTACACGATGATGCAGAAATACCAAACAATCCCAAAGAGATCATATTGCACCTTTTGCAAGTCAGTGGGCCACGACAACAATGATTGTAGAACTATGGAGTTGATGCGAGAAAGGACATCAGACGCATATAGAGTACAAGCAGAAATAATGATTGGGCAAGCAACACCATAGTTTAATCAAGTTCCAACTCCATACAACACTGCGCAACATCAGTATAATAATGTGTAGCAACCATACAACAACGTGTAGCCACCGTACAATACGGCACATCCCAGTACAATATCGTGCAGTACAATCAGGCACCTCAGTATAACGCATCACAAGGAATCCGAGCAAGATACAGAGGACTAGGACGAGCCAGAGGAGGTTTCAGATGAGGTAGAGGACCAGTCACATGTCCTAATTGTCATCAGCCAAGAAATTATGCAAGAGAATGTCTGCTTCTACCAGCAACTTGCATGTATTGTCGTGCATTGGACCATGATACAGAGGAATGTCCGACTACTAGTAAAGATTCAGGAAAAGATGAACCAAAACAACCAGAATGTTCAGTGGATTTCAGTCAAAGCCAGGGATGAAGGATGGAACATCAACATAGTTACCCATGGAGGAGATAAAATAGGAACTGATGCAGTTCGACAAGAACCAGTGCAGAATCAATGGGTAAAGAAGAACACGGAACCAAGGAAGTAGTTCGACGCACAGAAGGAAAAGGATATCTTTAAAGAAGCCAGACAATAATTTCAAAAGGAGGACATAGCGTCGACTTCAAATGCATAGCATAAAAAGGAAGCACCAAAATATGAGATGCCTCCATCATTGGATCATACCAACGAGATGCAACCCATGGGACAAGTAAGTACCATCAAAGGATTTTTTCAATTATGTGTAAATATATTAGGTGACCCATCATCTGTGAAAATATTGCAAAACATACTAGAAAAATGTAGCAGCGAGACAGAAGAAAAGTTAATACCAAAAACAATTAATCACCTACACACAAGAAGAAGAAAAAGTAGGGAGTTTAGACTGAATGCTAACATCGGATATTTCAATATGGGCAACATTATACTAGATCTAGGATTCGAAGTTAATGTATTACCAAAGAAAACATGGAAATGCATGGGAGAACCTACATTAGGATATTCACCTGTTTAATTGAAACTAGCAAACCAACACAAAGACTTACTAATAGGTAGACTGAAAGGAGTGACAGTCGACCTAGATGGAGTGTGCACTAAATCATATTTTGAAGTTATTGAAATAGTGGACGGCACAACACCTTACCCGGTATTGCTTGTTCTGGATTGGGCATTTGACAACCAGGCCATAATCAATTTGAAGACCAGGAAAATTACATTTGAGTCAGGAGAATACAGGGTCATCACTCCATTATACCCATCAGAAAGAGAGAGGTTTGTAGAACCCACTTGCCTAGACTTAGAGGAAATCAGCCAGTTGTACAGAACAATTGTGCGCGATGAGGATTACGTAAACCCAACTGCAGATGGGGTACTCATTTGGTGAAGCATTACTTCATGTGCGATATATTTAGACCTCGGTTTAGATAACTGACAACAAAGGCTACACAAAGTATCCACGATAAGATGTGCAAGAATAGACCGCACAGTACGATGGGTAGGCACAGAAATCAGAGAACCACCCAGTTTCCATGGAATAAACGATTTGCAAACCTTCTTGGCACAATATGAAGACACAGTGTTAGAGAACCAAAGACTGTTAGCACTTGACTTAGCACTAAAGGACACACCTACAACATAGTGGGGTGCACACAAGCAGACAATTACAGATTGGTACCAATGCAAGTGGTTACTGCGCATAAGGTTTGGCGCAAAACAACAAAACAACAAACATCAGAGGTATGATGGACAAGGGGCACCAGTGGAACACTTGGAGAAGTGAAGAATGCTATGGAAAATGACAGCCCCAGAGGAATGGCCTCATCATTTCATACACACTCTAGAGGGCATACCAGAAAACTGGTATATAGACTAGGAGTTGTGTAAAGGAACTATGACATGGGCAGCATTGCAACAGAATTTTACTGTCACATTTTCATTCCAACATGAAAACCCCAACATAGATGCAGCTCTAAAACACATAAGAGGAGTAATATTTATCAAAGAACCAGATATAGAATTTATCACAGAAGAGAAACAACGAAGTAAATAGACAATTAAGAAACTTTTTTCATGATATCACCTGCAAGAGGAAGCACCGGATGAAGACGATCCGCGCGATATTCAGATTGAAGAAGTAGAAGGTTAAATATATGTGGAAGGCCCACCCATAGAATCAGAAGTCATTTCCACGCCGATCAGATTAAATAAAGTAAACATTGGGACAGTCAAGCATTTCAAAATGGCGAGCATTGGAGATTACTGGGATGAGAAAACAGTGGAAAGCATCATAGAGTTGTTGCGCAAATACAACAACTTGTTTCCTACAACCTTTACAGAGATGAAGGGTATAGCAAGAGAATTAGGAGAGATGAAGATACCACTCATACCAGAAGCAAGATCGATCAGACAACGACCATATAGAATGAACCCAATATACAAACACAAATTCAAAGTGGAGATCGACAGAATGTTCGAAGTCAGCATCATAGAACCAGTCGAAGAGTCGGAATGGATAAGATCGATGGTAGTATTGGACAAGAAACAAGGGGGGATCAAGATATGCGTCAACTTGAGGAAGTTGAATGATGCATGCCTACACGACCCATTCCCTACACCGTTCACGGATGAGTGTTAGATAATGTAGGAGGACATTAAGCTTACTCATTCACTGATGGATTCTCAGGCTACCATCAGATTAAGATAGCACAGGAGGACAGATACAAGACCACGTTTGTGACAGAATGGGGATCTTACCAATACACAGTCATGTTGTTTGGACTGAACAATGCACCAGCAATCTTTTCCAGAGTAGTCATTGTTGTGTTTAAGGAATTCATCCACCACTTCTCGAAGTATACTTGGATGAATGGACAATCTACAATTTATTGACAAATCATGTAAAAGTCTTATGTCTGATGTTAGAAATATGAAGACAGTGTCAGATATCACTGAACATCAAGAAATGGATATTTGGAACACCATTTGGGATATTATTGGGCCATATAGTATGCAAACAAGGTTTGATAGTAGATCCTGCAAAAATCGCAGTAATTGTTAACTTGTTCAGAATTTGCTGGAAGATCCACAGTGTTAATGACATCTTGTCGTCGACGTTTCGGATCCATAACAGGATCCATCATCAGGACAAAAAAGTCTGAGAAAAATAGTAAAAGAAGAGCCTTTATTAAATAGTGAAGAGGCGGGTGAAAGAACTACGTTTGGCTGAGTGAAACCCTCGTTTTTAGGAGAAAATTAGGGTTGACCAGAGTTTTTAGTAAAAATAATATTAATTTTATGTTGATTAAGGGCTAGATNCCACTCAATTTGGATACTCTAGGAAGAAGTTATGATTGTTTTACCTGGAACACCTTCTTGAGACTAGTCAATAGGACTAGTCAGATACCCTATCTTACACAGGGTGTATCTACAAATTTAAGATGACCCAGATGCTAAAATTTCTACCATAGATACCTTACTAATTTTTGTAAATATACTTCGGAGTTCAGGGTCTGAAACGTTACAGAAAGGGTTTTATAGAGAAAATTCCGCAATGACTCAGTTCATGATGATTCCAGAACCCTATCTTGTACATGCTATATCTCCGAAATTATAAGGCCTCAGGAGCTGAATTTTTAACCCAACGTACCTTGATCCATCTACTAAATATCCTCCTATCCGTTTCTTTTGAAACTTTGTAGAAAAAAGGTTATAGTGAAAATGACAAGGTGTCTCAGATGTAGCAGCGAAACCCCAAGACCTTGAGCTCTGATACCATATGTTAAGAACCAAATATCAATATAGCATAGAAAAACCTCAGAAAAAGTACTCAATGCCTTGAAAAAGAGATAATTTTAGATAATAAGCCTATTCGAGGGGGCAACCTCCTTTTACCCCACTTAAATGTTCAAGTACAAGATGATTCAAAATGAAAGTGTCTCCTTGGTATATATAGGAGACTAGGAGGTATAATTACAACTAATGGCCTAAAGCAGACATAAATAAAATAACATTACTAATATAATATGCCCCAATTAAGGGGTAATGAGCCAATATTAGGGCTTAACATTTTCCTACCCTTTGACAAACATCGCATGTTTGACAATACTCCTTCGAGTCTTTGTGAATTGTTGGCCACCAAAGTCCCGAGCGTAATACCTTCTGCGTGGTAGCTTTACCTGCATAATGCCATCCTACTATTCCCTCACGGGCTTCTGCTAAAAGTATGGGTCTTTCATTCTCTAATACGTATCTTCGCAAGATGCTACCTGTGCCCATTTTATATAAATGTCCTGCAATCAATTAATAGTAGGCAGCGCAAACTACCAGGTTTTTCTTCTGCGTGGTGTTATAATCTTGCGGTGCAGTACCTGTACTCAAGTACTAAATGATATCTGTGAAGTATTCATCAACAATATGTACTGAGAATAACTGTGCATCTGGAAAGTTGTCTTCTAAGTTCATAGGTTCTTCTCCATTTGTGACCCTTGATAGGTGGTCAGGTCTTGCGTTCAATTTTCCTGGTTTGAATATAACTTCAAAGTCAAATTTGTGAAATAGTAGTAACCATCGACATATTCTCCTCCCCAACACTGGCTTGTTGACTATATATTTCAGGGCTAAGTGATCTGTGAACATCTTAAAGTGGTTCCCAATAAGTAATGTCTGAACTTCTGAAGTGTATAGACCATAACTAGGCCTTCTCTTTCGGTCGTGTTATAGTTCTGTTCTGAGTCTAATAATTTTCTTCTCGCAAATGCTATCAGGTGATCCAAGTCTCCCGCTCTTGGATGCGCCAATATAGCTCCAAGTGCTACAGATGATACATATACATGCACATGGAATGTCTTCTCCCAGTCTAGAAATACTAATATCGACGCGGTAACCATCTTCTCCTTCAAGGTATCTAGACCATGTTGACACTCATCGTTCCACTGAAACTTTGTATCCTTTCTTAACAACTTTTCCATCGGTGCAGTGATCTATGCATAGCCCTTGATAAATTTCCTATAGTATCCTGTGTGTCCTAACGTCGCTCTTAGCTAACATACTATTTTTGGTGCTGGCAAGTTAACAATTCATTTAGGTTTCTGTGGTGAGAAATATGTTCAGAATTTGCCGGAAGATCCACAGTGTTAATGACATCTTGTCGTCGACGTTTCGGATCCATAACAGGATCCATCATCAGGACAAAAAAGTCTGAGAAAAATAGTAAGAGAAGAGCCTTTATTAAATAGTGAAGAGGCGGGTGAAAGAACTACG
>SNQJ01S0033400.1:151875-164102 GCA_010110895.2 Picea sitchensis | reverse complement strand
AGTATGAACATTATTAAAAAAATAATAAGTATATATAAGTCTCTCCACAGGGAAAAACCTCCCTGTGGATAATATCAAACTGTTTTACATAATCTGGGAGATATCCCAAAATCAACTAAACTAGGAAACTAAAATGCAAGTGAAATATTTCAAATATCCCTTAACTGCTCATCAAATCCACTGCAATTTCGAATTCATCTGCAATATACCAAATATATCAAGTTAGAAAGATATTTTATTAACAAAACAATAAAAATCTAATCTTACAGACTTAGCTACAAAATCATCTGATTTTGTAGCTAGTCTAAAATAGCATACAGGATCAAATAAAAATCAAATCAAATCTCTTTAAAATAATCCAAACCAATTTTCTTTCAATAAACATTAAAAACGAATCACTAATGATTCAAATGATTTTATCATTCAAATTAAACAAAATCAAAAGTGATTCAATCGAAAACAAGGGTAAGAATACTTTGTTTTCCTTTTACCATAAAATCGGGTCAAACAGTAACAAGATTGTTTCATATCCAATTAAAATCGATAACAAATCATATCATATGTGATACAATCTAATCCAACACAACCATCATTGACTCATTATAGCTATAACAACAGATTCATATCATTCAATCAAATGTAAAGATAGATAGACCGTTTCAATTATGTTCAAATGAAATCATACTTAACAGTATCAACCCAATCAAATTCGTGATTGATCCTTGCACAGTCAACAGACAGGATCTTACTTGTAATCGCCATCTTAATAGAATTAATAGAATTCATAATATAAACTGGGCAAATAATCAAAACAAATCACAACTGAGTCTAATATAGAAACAAATCGTGAACCTGGATACAGTCAATTTCATTCCTCGAATCGAATTCAAACAACATATTCATTGCAATATGAAACCAACTAATACATAATCGAATAAACCAATGCGAATTAACCGGCTGGATATAACTGTTATGAATCATATCTATTCACAATTTGGGTGAACGTTAACAGAAACATATTGAACATAATCCAAATTTTATCCCTGTTGGTCAAAAATCATATGAACATAAAACCGTAGCAGTTAACCATATCAAAACTGTTGCCAATCATATCATATAAATCGAACCGAAATGTGATTGCATTCAAAATTGAAATATGAGAAACAACTTGTGTCTATAATAGATACAAACAACTTCACTTGACAACAGAGCATTCCTTTTAGCTAAATTGAGCAATCAAATCCACAACAAGATCAATCAAATCCATGAAAATCCAATCGAAGCTAAACTGGGAAAACAAACTTCCATTAATCAAAGCACAGCTATGCATACAATGTGACAGAGAAAATCAATGCTGTGAACATAGCTTATCCAAAACTGAATTCGAATTCGTTATATAAACAAGGATTATTTACAAAAAATGATTGATATCGAACATACCCGTGTGACGACGAGGATACTTGATGGGTGAGAGGGAGTTCTGAAGAATAGATCTGAAGGAATGCATACAGACTCAAAGCGCATGTTCCAACCACTTATAAATTGACCTAGAAAACAAGAGCTATATCTATGTAATAGCTCACTTTTTGAAGAAACCGCCCCTGCTGAAGGTAAAGGGGCTAAAAACGATTATGGGTTTTCAACGGTTTGAGCTAATTCAAATCCGTTTGCCCAGAATCGCTCACCCAAAAACGTGACTCTGGGAGAAATTACGGGGCAGTCTTCTCTGGCAAAATGAAACCAACACCAACTCTGAACACCATGGGGGTTTAATTCGCCCTTCGGGAGCCAGGAGATAACACACAGTGAGCCGGGCTAAGGGACAAGGGTTTGGACAGAGTGGGCTCAAAGATTTTCCCAAAAATCAACAGAGGTAACCCTGTAAGGAGGTAGGCATTAATGCAAAGTGTGCGAGGGTGGTAGAGCTTACTTCTGCCATGCATAAGAGTTATTATGAAAGTACAACCGCCAGTTTCATAGTTGTTCACTCCATTATAATAATCCAACCATTAAGCCATGTGTACAACCAATAAATGCAATGTGCATACCAATATGCACCAGCAATATTCCACATGTTCAAAACATTCGACGTATAGATCAAAACATGCGCCAATGTATTAATTCAAAAGTTTTAATCAAAGTGCCAATCGAATTCATAATAGTTGACAAGCCAAAAGTTATAAAAAGATTAACATAAGGATTATATCATATATATAAAAACTAAATAAATCATAACCCCCATGTAGAATAAAAGATGAGGCAAGTCATAAAAAGTATAAACCCAAATGCTCAATGCCTTATAAACTCAACAAAATCAAGTTTTACAATCAATACAAGAATGTCCAAATAAGCATAGCTCGAAAATCCTTTCAGCCACATAACGATAAACCAAAGGTAAGTGCCATAGAAAATATCAATAACAAGATTACGACAATTCAAAAAGTAATCAAAATGCGACCACGAAAGGAGAAGTTTTCACACTTACAGTCGTGAAAACTAAATGGAGACCAATTTGCAAGTGTCACAAGAAATGAAAATATCGTCTTATTAAAAAATGCGACGAAAATTTGAAGTTCGGAAGACATAGGTGTAGGCAGCTTATAGGATAATAGAAAAAATTGAATTGGCTACCAACAAGGTGTTGTCTGATGTGCTACCACTCGAAGGGTTACCAACAGGGGTTACAAGGGTGGCCAACAGATGTGCACTTAAGGGTTTATGCACGTAACGACAGATCTTTGTCGCTGAAAGACATCGGAATACATATCTACCCTGAAAACAATTTAACCCACACTTTCTGCTGAGGAAAGTGCTTTGATACCACTTGTAATATATCAAATATAAAATGTATGCAGAACTGAAATAAAATGCTAGTAATGGCAGAATAACAACAATATAACCAGAACATTCACCACAATAACACTGAAATGATATAAGAATAACAACAGAAATAGGACTTTGAATTTGAAAGCAATGTTCACAGGCCTCTTCGAGGGGGAAACCTCCAGTTGAGAAGAGCTCTATTACAATAATATCCAAGCTAGGGTTCTCATACCCTCAACTCTTATTTATACTAAAAAGAAGCATCTAGAGGAAGATCCTTCTAGAAGGGAAAGCTTCTATTAGGTCTTCTTACATTTGCCTTATTCTATTTTATTGAAAGGCCTTATTAATATTGACCTTTATTACATCTAAATATATTTTTCTACCTATGTGCGGGTTAGGACCCTAACAGACAAACATGGTAAATTTGAAGCCTTATGGATTGGTCCTTTCAAGATTTCTGAGGTATTTTCAAATAACACTTATAAATTGCAGAACTTGGAGGATTCTGAATTTTTTGGTGGCCCTATCAACAAGCACTTTCTGAAAAAAATATTTTGCTTAAAGCCATGATTGGCTTTTCATCCATTGTAAATACCACTTTCTCTTTTATTTTTGTTTGAATAATTGACCCCATGGCCCAAATCTAAGGCACTGGAACTGCTTGTTATTGGCAACTCATAGGGAGAATGTCATCCTCTGTGGAGCCAATGTTATCACATGATTTTTTCAAGGGACAAAGGTGATAGCCATGAGCACAGGAAAATAGGCGGGTGCAGTTTTTAACAGTAGAGATCCCCTATGCAGTTCAATTTAGCGCCATCTCTAGGTGCGGTTTGAAGGACATTATAGTTGGCAGGAGGATAAACTTTAGTAGGTGTTCCCAGATCGTAGATCACAACCATATCAATGACCACACTTCATTTCAGGGCTGCAACATGATTGGGTGTTAAAATCCTTGAGTGGGATGAAATATAAACCATGGTATTGCGGGAGAGCTACATGGTGGAAGGTGGTGAGTTTCAGGCCCAAAAGCGGTGCGGGTCCAAACCACTTTCAACAGCCCCAAAATCATGTGCTCATTCAGCGCCGAATCCAATAACAACACGTGGACACCCCCTAGTCATCAAGCCTCATCCTGATCCTGAGGATAAATCAGTTAATAAACAAGGACTGGTAGTTGAAACCTAGGTTCACTCCATAAATGAAAAGCATGGAGGGTCTGGCCATGGAGATAGAACTGTCAGCCTGAGGTACCACAATGGGAGGTTTTTCATGTAGGCCTATGTTGGTCTGAGCTTGCATCTAACAGAAGGATGCACAAATGGAAAATCCTTGGACACGATGGCCAGCTAGTGCTCCTAGGGGTTGTCCATTGTTTTGGGTATAAATACATCAGTTGAAGAATATGTTAGGGTCGATGGTTGAGAAGAGCTCCCTATTTTGTAATGGTTTGATAGAAAAGTTGTTCTCTGGTTATGTATGAGAATTGAGACTTTTTCATTAATAGAAGTCAATTTATTTCATTATCTTGTTTCCTCTTATGCTGAAACACTCGTTCATGGATGATCAAGACGAGATGTTGTAGTTGTATTGTAATGGAGGTTTTATTTTAATGTTTCTATGATATGTTTTAGTATTTTCTTCCGCTGTCCTATTTCCTCTTATGTTGAAATGCTCGTGCATGGATGATATAGATGAGGTGTTGTGGTTGTATTGTAATGGAGGTTTGATTATAATGTTGTTGTGATATATTTCAGTATCTTAAACTTAAGTTCAAGAGTGCTCTTGTGCCTGATTTTTTCTACACCAAGCTGCTTGAAGGTTGGATGCTTATGGCAAACTTGTCCACCTTCCTCACTAATTCTTCCTCCTTCTCACCTTTATCCTTAAACCACTCACTAAAGTTAATGAGAGCCTCATTTTCTCATGCATTTCTATCCCAGTTTTTTGTGTTAAAACATTCTCATGTTGATCTTTGTCCATTTGACCTCCACTCATAAACTTACCTCCACAAACATTTTTATGGGTATTGCGCTTATCCTCCCGTAATCTAAGGGTGACTCTCAGTGACAACAAAAGATATTTCCCATTTCCACCTATGACATGTATGTATTTTCATGTAGCATACCATGAAATAGAAGACTTTCCGACGTTGTTGTTAAAGATACAGGACAAGAGGAACCAACAAAATATGAATGTGCAATGGATTGTTGTAGAAGATAGGGAAGAGGATGGAAATAATATCCATATAGTAACTTGAGGTGGAGCTAAGAAAGAAGATGATGCAGAAAAACAAAACCAGGATATACATCAATGGGTAAGGAAGAATAAAGAATATGAACAGAAATTTGATGCGCACAAAGAAAATGATATATTCAAGGAATCTAGAAAGGATATTCTGAGGGAAAACATTGCATATACCTCAGGAAAGAAGCCAATAGATGATGTGCCAGTTTATGGCATGCCTCCCTTGTTTGAGAAGAACCATAAAGAACGGTCTACAGAGAAAGTAAGTAACTTAAGGAACTTTTTGGTATCTTGTGTTAAGCTATTAAATGATAAGTCATCTTTACAAGTACTACATAACATGTTAAAAAAGTGTAATGCTAGGGAAGAAGGGGTGAAGACAGTAAATCAGGTTAGGAAGAAGAGAAGAACAAAAAAATAATTTAGGCTGAATGCAAACATTGGAGATTTTAATATGGGAGATATTATAATAGATTTAGGGTCTGAAGTCAATGTTCTACCAAAGAAGAATTCAGAATCCATGGGAGAACCTCAATTAGGATATTAACCTATGCGGTTGAAGTTATAAAATCATGGCATAGTGGTGTCACTAGGAAGATTGAAGGGGAATAAGTAGATCTAGATGTAATGCATACAATGGAAGACTGTGAATTCATTGACATAGTAGATAATACTACACCATATCTAGATTTGTTGGGGTTGGATTGTGCTTTCGATAACTAGGGAATCATCAATTTGAAGATAAGAAAAATGATCTTTGAATATGGAGAATACAAATTTATTGCACCTTTGGATCCCTCGGAAGGAGGCAGGTATGTAGAACCTACAGATAATATCCTTACAGAAGATGTGAATCATCTTTACAGAACCACCACGCGTGAAGAAGATTATAACAACCCAACTGCAAATGGCATGCTCAGTTAGAGGAGTATTAGTTCTTATGCTTCAAACTTTGACATAGGACTAGAAAATTGGTAGCAATGACTACATGAATTATCTACCAAGAGATTTGCTAGAATGATGCACACACTGAGATGAGTTGGTACAGAGGTAAGAGAGCCTCCTACTTTTTATAGCTTGAATGACTTAGAAGAATTTTTAATGAAGTTTGATGTAGACGTTATGGAAAATAAGATATTACCATCATTAGACATTACTTTGAAAGATACACCTGCAAGATGGTGGGGTACACATAAGGAAAATATCAACAATTGGTTTCAGTGCAAGAGGTTATTGCACATCAAATTCGGCGTAGAGAAGGAGTATAGATACATGGAGAAATATGATGGATTTGGAAAACCTCAAGAACATGTAGATAAGTGCATGGTTCAATGGAGATCATTACCATTGAAAGAATGGCCAAACCATTGTATTAACACTCTAGAAGTCATTTCAAAGAATTGGTACACAGAACAAGAACAGTGCAGAGTAACTTCGACTTGGGAAGAAATAAAACATAATTTCTTGGTTACATTTTCCTTTGAGCATGAAAGTCCAGAGATAGATACAACGTTGTAGGTGGTAAGAGAAAAAATATTTGAAGAACCAAAGTTTGAAATAGTTCCAGCATATCAAAAGAAACATATTGTCAGACAATTATTACCTTGCTATCATGTCACAGAAGAAGAAGACCTATCATGTCACAAAAGAAGAAGACCCAATAGAGGATAACCCATGCGATATCAATATCTGATAAACTGAAGGAGAAAGAGAAGTAGAGGGTCCTCATATAGAATTAGAATATTATGCAACCCCATTAAATATCAAGAAGGTAAATATTGGAACAGCAGAAAACCTGAAGATTGCAAGCATTGGAGATTATTAGGATAATCAGACAATAGAAATGATCAGAGAATCACTGCGTAAATACAGTGACTTATTCCCAACAAAAATTTCATAGATGAAGGGGTTAGCGGGATATTTAGGAGAGATTAAGATCCCTTTGAAGCCATAATCCATACCTATCAGACAAAGACCTTACAAGTTGAATCCAATATATAAGGAGAAAGTGAAGGAAGAAATTGATAAGATGATATAAGCCAGTGTCATAGAACCTGTGGAAGAATTAGAATGGATCAATCCTATGGTGGTACAAGAAAATAAGCAAGGGGGAATCAGGATCTATGTTTACTTAAGGAAATTAAATGATGCATGCTTGCATGATCATTTTCCCACCCTATTTACAGATGAAGTTTTGGATAATGTTGGAGGTCAAGAAGCTTATTCATTCACAAATGGATTTTCAGGGTATCATCGTATCATAATTGCACCAGAGGATAGACACAAGAATATATTTGCAATAGAATGGGGCTCATCCTAGTATACAGTTATTCCATTTGGATTGAAGAATGCACCAACCATTGTTCCAAGAGTAGTAGTAGCATCTTTTAATGACTTCATCCATATGTTTTTGGAGGTTTACTTCAATGATTGGATAGTGTTTAGTTTACTTTTTGGGCTCCAGTTTGTAATATATTCCACCATACAAATACACTCATCATTACACCTTCTCCCTGCATTTCTTCAATAATATATCCCTAATTACACCATAAACCTCCATTATCTCTTGTTATTCATCCTATGTGATTAATACATAATTTTCCATATTTTTAGTGATTAAAAGGATGATTATACAATAATTTTGTTGATGTTAGTTTAATCCTATGTTTTTATGTCCAAACAATATGTTCTTGCACTATTCTCGCACCGGAAGTCATCTGGTACTCACACTCCAAGTCATCCGGTACTAGAAGGTTCTATAGTCATCCGGTACCTACACAGTCATCCGATACCCACACTCCAGGTCATCTGGTACTCACACCCCATGTCATCTGGTACTCGCAATTCAATTCATCTGGTACCAGAATGTTCCAGAAACCATCTAGTACCATAATGTTTCAGGTCATCCATTACCAGCATCAACAATCGTCCTGTACTAGATTATAGTAAAAACATTGGCATGCTTCTAGAGGAAAATCAGAGACATGGGTTTTGTCCAGAGTGACGTCGACATGCAGACATGTGTATCATAATTCACTCAATTTGCACATGTGTACCTCCAACTCATGGGGAATGATTCTGTAAAAATTAGTAAAAATCTCAAACTGCCAACTTGCGCCTCGATTTTCGTGCCGATGGTATCAGATCCAAAAATTATAAGATATGGGTTTTGTCTAAAATATAAAAAATTGGGTAAATCACAAGCAGGTTTCAAAATTTGATTTTTTTGGAAGATATGGGTGATTTCGTAGCTCGAATCTTCCCAAATTACAATAAAACCCAATTTTTTGAGACTTTTTGCCTAAAAATGTAAAATTTGAAATTTTAGCATTGGGATTCGGTCCCATCCTCTCTTCAATGATTTTTATGTATACATAAGAGTGCTAAAAGGTTGAGAGGAGGTACCTATTATCATTTTGTAATGGAGGAGATCTATTCATTGTTGTGAAGAAGATTGAACATATAGAGGAGTGCTTGTAATTCCTTGGAGTTTTCAGCTAATAAAAAGTGTTGGTGTTCCTGTACATGGTTTGGATTAGTCCTTAGTGTTGTAGAATTCTTCCACAACACAGGCCAAGTTTGGAAGACCCCCCATCCTTTGGTATGTGTTGTTTTGTTTTATAGATAAGGGAGAATACTAGATTTACATTTTTTGACAGTATTTAGATCAACATTTTACATTCTTGTTTGTTGCATAAAGAAGTTTTGTTGAGGTTATTTATCTTCATACAGATTTGATTATTATTTTCTTTCAATTTATTACATTTTGATTGTGCTCTTTACATTTGATTTGACCATTAAAACTCAGATATATTACCCTTTGATTGTATGCATCAATATTATTTCCATTAACCCATAAATAAATAAATAAACAAACACAAACTCGTTCTTCCTTTCACCTATGCTCACGTTTTCTTTTTATTGGTTTGGATTATTGCTCTTACATTGTATCCATATAAAAAATCCCACCATAAAACATACCTTTCTATAGTTGATGGTGCTTATATTGGATTTAAATCACACGTATAAATATTGATTGTAGGAGTTATTTCACTCCCATTCCATCAACAAATATTTGCGGGCACTTTGATTTTAAATTAATTATCTGAGGCACTAAGAATCAAAACCAATCATATTCCACTCCATTAATAAAAACTTATCTTCTGTCAAACATTGCACCCAAATCACTTCAAAAAATTATTTCATAAACGATGATTGCAAAAGATAAATTCTTATTGCCTCATTACTTTTTGTATTTGTTAAGTGCAAACACTTGAAGCACTATTTCTGAGTTAAAAACTTCCTTACATTTTTAGAGTTTATTTTGCATATTTTACCTTGTAAAGTTGCTTTGGTTTTTGCAATTATTTTGGATTTGTACTTAGCTCTATTTCTGCATTGGTTTCTGATTTCAGTTTTTGTTGTTTTTGTATCAAATGTTGTTTGGTGTGGATTTAGATTTTGTAGATTTCTTTTCTATCCTTTTCTGCTAAATTTGGTTTGTCACTGATTTGATTGCTCATATTTCTCTAGAATATAAATGTTTTGAAATAAGTAGTCTGTCACTTGAATTCATTTTCGTTTGCTTGTTTATTTTATTTCATTTAAGTGTGGATACGCTATAGGAAATGATCATTGAAGGGCGGGAAACTTAAGTAAGCTACTCATTATTAATCACACAAACATCACCCTGAGTGCATGAAAGATTGTGATCTAAGCCTTTATAGCACTAAGTTATTCTTGATTATTCCTTTCATGAAGTGTGTTTATTGTCATGCAAGTGTGGTTTTCTTTTAAGGATGACCTAAGGGCGGAGAGAATATGGTAAGAAGTGAGGGAAGAGCCCACGCATCCACTTTAGTGAGGTTTCTCCAAATTTAGGTTTTCCTCTTCCTTTCGGTAGTTAGAATTTTTGTTTTATTAGCATTAGCCATTTTTTATATATATGAGAAGAGAAGATAACTTGTGTGAAAAAATAACTTGGTGACAGCAAGGTCCTAGTAGCATGGTGGTGCTTTGAGTATATAATTGGTTTGCTTACATTTTCTTTCTGTTCACTTCCTTTTCATTTCTTTAGGATTTTTATTTTTTATTTTTAGGTGTTGTTAGAACCCCTAATCCATGTGTGAGACATGAGCTATCAACCAATAAGATGGATTCAAAGATGATAATGAGTTTGGAAAAACTCTCCCAAATCCTAGCAGCAGATGGGATATCTTCTTCTCAGGAAAAGTACATCTTCACAGTAGTCAGGAACCTATCTACTTCTCCAAATAACATAGAAGAACCAAAGTTCCATGAGCCACATCCACAAGAAGATCTAGAATCCTCCTCTTATCACCTTTTCCAACCTGTAGAGGAGATCGAGGAGTTCTTGACATGCCTAACACCATATCATGTATGCATCCAAGAGACAAACATTCCGAAAGAAGATGATCTGCATGGAATAATATAGGAAAACATGCAGAGTGGTCTAAATGAGAATGTGAACCAAGAACACCAAGACTACATTGAGCTATGGTTCCAGAAGACCGTCAGATTGAAACAACATTATTTTCTTCAACAAATCTTCACATCATATCATTCAAAACAATTGGTTCCTCATGTTCTGGTATTTATTAAAGTATATTTTTCAAACTTGAATGTGAGTATATTTGTAATCATGCTACACACATGGTTGCATTGGAAGTACGCGTATACTTGAAAAAGGTTTTTTTTTAAGGTAGGATAGAGAATAGAGGAATAAATGTTGCATATAGTTTATTGCGACATCGTTTTTAATATGTTTTTAGATGATAGATATTTTTCAATTTTTTCTAAATAAATGAGGCCATGACAATTTGTTGGAGTTTTGAAAGCATTATCTTTTTGGTTGGATTTGGAGAACATCTTCATGACTGATTCAACTACTTTCTGACCTTTATTAGTTTTTCTCTACTATTTTTTTGAACTGTTTTCCTTGAAGAAATTTATAGTTTAGGTAATTATTGATAATGCAAAACTAAAAAATAAAAGAGTTCAATTAATAAAAACCAATATTTTTTGTCACAACCAATCATTTTCATTCTTTATACAAAATTTCAGATCATTTATTATAGCAGTAACTCATATCTTTGTCTTTGATTATGCTATGGGATTACATAAAGTTAAAAGTCCGTATTATGAGTCCCATAGGCATCTAGTACAACTTGAAATAACCTCAAAGTTGGTCAGTAGAGAATCCTTATTAAAGAGTAGCAAGGGACTGCATGAAGTTTCTACCCATGGGAACACTACCATAATTATATGGAGAAGATAAAATTGAGGACTAGAGGAACCTTTAGGTCATTCTCCCATGGCCTCATCCACCACACATTAAGTTTGACCATGATATGTATTTTGACTAAGTCTCAATACGTAAGTCTATTTTTTCATGCGAACAATTTTTTATGGGAAATCTATAAAATATCTTCCAACCCAATACTGTCCCATCCCGTAAAAAAGTTTTCAAAGATGCTTCCCCATACACCCATGCGAATGCAATATATAAATTTTATCTTAAGGGTAAAGTTTGGGATAGGAGCCTTTGATGGAAAATGGGTGTAAGAGTCTAACCCGTTGGGATACTAAACACGTATGTTGGCAGTGGGTATCGGCTTGTGGTATGACTAGGAAAACCCATCAGGGTACTGAACAAGATCATGGGAAATGGAGCATTCTTCCTTGGGAGGATATTTATTAGATGTCAAAATAACCCCATCAGAGTACAGAACAAGCTTGTTGGCAATGGGTTCTTATTTTGATATGCCTAATCTATATTTGTCTGTATGAGAAATATACTTGTGTAAATCATTAAGAAAAAACATGCATGGTTGAACTAAAGGATAAATGAAGTCTGTCTTTTTGCCATTTGAGAATAACCATAAGTTGACCTTAATACCCTATCATCCAATTCATATTGTTGTTGGTCACTGTAATTGCTTATTTAACTAAACAATCAAGTGCTACATAAATTGTCAACCCAGGGAAGTCTGTTTATTTCAAAGGCAATCACACACTATATATGTTCAATCTCAAAAAAAATCTAGAGTTGTAGTAAAAGTATATTAATCACACCTTGCCTTGAACAAACTAAAGTTCTACTTTGAATTACAGAATAGAAACCTACCTATTGT